>JBAMNC010000645.1:0-191763 GCA_037902135.1 Cetoscarus ocellatus | reverse complement strand
GAGAATGTGACTATTTCCAATGAGGCTGCCAGAACATTCTTTTTCCCTACACCGCTTCAAATTACGTCATAACGTCAGCGGGTCATGTTACATGACTGTATTCATAATCAGTGTACAGTTGGAGTCTCAGCACCCTTTCTCACGTTCTTACACTCCATTTTACTGTTGATAGGTTGGGTCAATATTCTGTTTGTCACTTTCATAAATTACAGTTTTTTCCTATAAACTCTTTACAATAAAAGTCGTCATGTCTTAATTTGTTGGAGGGCTTTTAAGTTCAAACAGCTTAACAGGAAACGGGGATGTTAAGAGTAGAAGCAACTGGTCTGAACACAACAGTCTGAACTCAGGAGCAGGATGTTGAGGCTCACAGCTCATCTGTAACTCAAAGAGTCAAGAGCTGAAACCACAGAGAGCCTCACCAACAGAGATAAAGACATCTTTCTCTGGTCTGAGAAAGCTTGACGTGACTTTAAAACAATTCACAGGTTTGATTTTTTATTTCCAACTGCAAGATCATAAGGCCTTGTGTAAATAGATTGATAAATGGCTCTGGGTTTTGAAAGCACTTTTTGAGCCACTTCGATGACTCAAAGTACTTTCATACTTCAGGCCACATCTATCCTTGCATGCCCATTTACTCTCACATTCACTCACTGAGGGTTTTGAGTTTCTATTTAGTCTATCGGTATTTGCTTAAACATCCACGCCCTTTCATACCCATGTACACACCACTGACACAGCAGTAGGTGCAGTGTCTTGCCCAAGGACACTGCACCATATGACAGCCAGAGCTGGGCTCATACCTGCAACCTTCTGACTACCAACAGAGCGCACTCTCAGACTGCACCACCAAGTCATCCCTTGTTCTTAACAACAGAATGTAAAAAAAAAAAAAAAAGAACACTTTAAGGGTTTTTTGTAAGACTATGCAGAAATGTCCACTCAGTCTCCTGGATAAACTGAAATATTTGTGGGATAAAATAGGTCTTGTGCAGGGATGCAAATAGGCAAAATTTTAAAACAAAATTTTAAAGCAAATGAGCTTAGGATGAACAAATCCCAGTTTCAGATCTTTATTTACCAATTTGATGCCAACATCTGACACATTTAACTGCTGATCAGAGAATAATTTTGTATTGGGCGGAAGAAACAGGCCTGTTTGACAAACTGATCACTAAACATGAAAGGAAATATTGGTTTTATGGGATATTGTGCCAACATAAGGTATTATAGAAACATTGTCATCATTATTGGCCATAATGTCATCTTTACACATCGCCATCAGCCCTGGTTTTTACAATTGGTGCATCACTCATCTTTAGTTTATCCTTGGATTGTAAGCATATCTTATTAATAGTTTGAAGATTTCCTTCAAATTTTCAGCTTACTAATGAACTAGATGTCTTTAGAACACTCTGAGGGATTTTCCTCAAACTTTGCACAAATTTCTACCCTGATTGATGAGACTTTCAGGTCAAAGGACAAACTACTGGGCCCCATGGTACCCCTTGCTAGGAAACATCGTATCCCAAGAATACTTTAAAGGACTTTTTTCTGAATTTGCACTTAAGTCCACCTTAACTCAAGGATGAGATGATCACATTTATAAGGTCAAAGGTCAATGCTAAGGCCACTGGGCCTCATCTCCATCCCTTGCTTTTAGATAGAATATATACAGTATACTGTATACTTTACACATACAGCCACAAATGTTCACTTTGACTCAAGGATAGGCATGTAAGATTTTAGAGGTCAAAGGTCAAGTTCATAGTCACTTTCTTCAAACTTCATATAAATATACTCTTTGACTCGAGAACATATTGGGTAGAATTTAGAGGTCAAGGGTCACTCTTCCCCCAAATCCTGTCCTATAACTTTTACCAGTAAAGAAATGAGATTTCTACCAGCAGGGCTACATCACAGCTTTTGGGTTCCTGACGTTGTCTCACAGCAAAATGGGTTCCGACTTAAATCCTTTTCAGGACCCTAGGCTTCCATGTTCATCCCTGTACATGTGTGTTTTTTTTTTGAGAGTGTTCCAGCTTCCGCCCACAAGCAAAAAAACCTGCTCATTAGGTTCACTTGTGACTCGTTATAACTCCTAGGAATATGTGTGAGAGTGAATGCTTGTTAGTATTTATATGTTAGCCCTGTGATTGAATGGTAATCAGTCCAGGGTAAAACTAATGGATAGATAAATGTCCTACACCAGCAATTCCTCTTTACCCACCTCAACATTTACATCATCTGACAAATGCATCTCCATGGAAGCATATAACCGCCAGGCAGCTCTCATTTGCATATTATTTCCAACTTTATCACAGCATTCATATATTTGATCCAAGCCATGCGGTTTGCATACATGGGTGGTGTATTTCTTGTGTAAATGTGGGATTGTGTGTGTTTGCGTGTGTGCATACGCTGGTGTGTGGCGGTGGTCTGGCTTGTTATGGCCCAGGTTCACTAACCTTGTCCATATTGACAGCTCCTGCTATTAGGGGCCACAACTGTGAGGGATCCCTGCGGTTAGATTAGTGAGAGATGAATGCTCTATGCCTGACTGTGAATGAGTGTATATGTGTGTTTTTCCTGTTGCTGATTACCCACTCTACCTGTTGTCACTGTGGGAGAAAATATCAGCTTTTGTCTCATTTGCCCCAATGACACAGCAATAGCACCATCAACACCCGAGTAGTTTATCCTCTAATTTGGCCATTCAGATACACTTAGACTCACAGCGGGACATCTTTAGTTAGACGTGAAAGCATCTCTATTTCATACCTTATAGATATTTTATTACAATGACTTCATAAATTGTGCCTGCTCTTGTGCATGTGTGTGCATTGCGGACCTACCTTGTGCTACACAGTGTGCTGTGACAGGTCATTTTCAGTGACCTCACAGAGAGGACCACCAACCCTCATTTCACAAAGTCATTAAACTGGAAATATGAACACCACTTCAACTATGCATACACACTTTTCGAGGAATATGTTAAACTTTGCAATATAGACTATCTTCTCAGCAACTTATGTTTATTTTTCAGACCATAACCCCCCTCCACTAAATCTTGATATTTTCCAAATGGATGATAACATAAGATAAGATGTCTAAGACTCTCAGTACAAAAACTTACAGTGTACTTTAAAGTGGGGATCTTAAAGGATAAGTTCGGTTTCTACAGCTTTCACATAGTTTATAGAATGAAGTAGACCAATATACTCACCCAGAAGGCTTTCCTGATCCAAACAGTGCTTCGGGAGATATTTAGATCCAAAATCGAGCAGTGGACATCCGTAAAATGGTTACAGACGGGGCATGTGTATAGCCGCTCCTAAAACTGCATTAATTGTCCAAAAACTCATTAGTTTCACCAACATTTCATCATGGTCCACGCTACTCCTCCACGACAGTCCGGTGTCACTCCACCCATGTTTTTGTGACTGTGCTGACCTCTGAACTGAAAAGTTTCTTTCGGTTGCGCGCACATGCGCAGTACGGCTCATTGTTTCAGCGGCGAGCGGTGGCTACACAATAACTTTCTTCTTCCAGTTTTTTGCAAAATGGATGAATATCTATCGGATGAAGATGTTGTGGACGAGAACTTTGAATATGATGGGTGTCCTTACAGTTTCGAGCCAGAGTTTACAGATGAGGAGCTCATCGAAAGGAGGACGCGGAGGCAAGAAACTTTTCAGTTCAGAGGTCAGCACAGGCACAAAAACATGGGTGGAGTGACACCGACCTGTCGTGGAGGGGTAGCGCGAGCGGACCATGATGAAATGTTGGTGAAACGAATGAGTTTTTGGACGATTAATGCAGTTTTAGGAGCGGCTATACACATGCCCCGTCTGTAACCACTTATACGGATGTCCGCCACTCGATTTGGATCTAAATATCTCCCGAAGCCTGTTTGGATCAGGAAAGCCTTCTGGGTGAGTATATTGGTCTACTTCATTCTATAAACTATGTGAAAGCTGTAGAAACCGAACTTATCCTTTAACTGGTGGGTCGTAAGTGGGTCGCAATATCAATCAGTGAAATTAACTTGAAAAACTAAGCAATTGTGTTGATCCAAATTCTGATGTTATTGTCTTTCTTCAAACTTTTAAACATGTCTTATTGTTGTGGTTTGAATAAACAGGGTTTAGCCAAACTTATCAGGTAATTTTTGCTTGATACAAGAGTAATTTTGTATTTCTGAAGAGAAGAAACAAAAAGACTACATTTGCTTAAATTGCAATGTTAGCAGTCTTATTTAAAGATATATTGAGTCTTTGCATTGCATTTGACTTGTCCAAATATACAGTGATTAAAAATGTATTAGACCACCACCTGGGTTAATTCCACAGTTGCCCTAAATTAACATCATTGGTAATTTCCAAAATCATTTTTTATGTTTCTGATATGGTTAATACACCATTATGTAGAAGCACTTTAACTGAAACAAAATGTTTAATACTAAAATATAATTATTTTATTTATCTATACATCCATCTATCATAAAAGGATGAATTTTAAAATTCCTCAATCCTGTTTAAACTGTTGAAACGTCGAGAGCTCACTGAAAATAAAAGAGTCTGCATTACAGCACTTCATGTTGCTGAATGGTTTTCCTGGTGACATTTGTTAAGCACCGTTTTATCATACTTATTTTAAGCTGCATTGACCTGACAAGTACAGATAATCATTTTATTTCAAGGTGCAAAAAGTAAATATAGAAATAAAATAAGATAAAACATTTGTATGTATTTGTATGTATCAAGGGAGAAATATATATCAGTGGAGCAGGCAAATTGTACTTGTTAAGTGCCCTAAACAACATGTCTTAATTAAAATCTTATGTCAAGACTCAATTACTGAAATTAATCTTACCCAGTGACCCATTGCAGGTTTATATTTTCTGCTCATATATAGAAATTTTGCCCAGAATGTTTTTCTAATTTGCAAAAATGTCCAGTCTGATTCAAGGGTATACCGATGAGATTTTAGAGGTCAACGGTCAAGGTCTTGGAACCCAATGATTAAATCTTGCATGTCAAGTAATATCTCAACAATCATTTCAGAGATTCTCATCAAGAACGAATGGGAGAGTGTCCAGTCTGACCCAAGAATAAATTGATTCGATTATGGAGTTTGAAGGCAAGAGTTAAATATGGGCCTTGAATCTCACACATTCATCCATTGCTTGAAAAGGCATTGTCTTCAATGCACTTTAAGGGACATTTCCCAAATTTTGTATTGTCTAAACTCAGAGTCTTGGTTTATTTACTTTTGACATGAGGGCCTACAACCCTATAACCTGACACACCATATTGACTGCTTGGTGTGTCTTGTGGATACATTTCACCAGTCCATCTGAGCAACAGCAAACAGACGGTGTTTTGGGGGTACAGAACCTTTTGATTTGACGATTGGTCTGTTTATCACATTCTTTAATGGCAAATTAGATGATGTAGTAGGCAGGCACTGCTGCCAAGGAGTAAGTTACATAACGCAAACCAGTTTGTAAATCAAAATCTTGCCAAAGCCCTTTGAGGGAGGGGAAACAATATATTTTCTATGGAGAAATGTTGTTGGTGTTGTTCTTTGTTTTTCATTTCAGGTATAAATGTTGTTATGTTCTGGTAAAACTGAAACTGTAGCAGGCAGCATCCATGCTAATCATGCTGGCTTCAGTCATTGTTTACAGGCCTGTTGTACCTTCCTGCTGTCCTCATGCTTGTAGCTCCTGCCTCTTCCTTTTCAGAGGATGCTGATGGTCAGTGCCTCTGTAGACTGAGTTAAAACCTTATAGCTGGATCTGCCTGATTACAGACATGGAATCAAACAAATCCAGCTGCACTGCTGCTTAACTAAATGATGAATAGCCACACATACATACGTGCAGACTTGTAAAACAAAAGGCTGATACGCATTATGATGGAAGGTGTCATCAAACTTTCTAAACACCCCAACAAAAATGGAATACTTATAATACTTACAGCCAGGTCATTGTATTCAAAGACACAAATAAGCTTTGAACAGTGGAGTAAACACTTTAAATTAAACTATGTACCATACAGAACTTTCTGGCATTTGGACCATTTTAAAAGATTTGTATTTATCATATTGTCGATCCTCATGAATCTTTAATCTTTTAACCCTCTTAAAGATTCAACACTTCTGCAGATCATATGTTCGTTTGCTCTATAACCTGTTCTTTAAAAAAAATACCCATACTTCTTAAAATACTATTTGGTACAGCAGGATCATGTGTGGAACTGATGTCATCTTATGAATGTTCTTAAGGGCCTCTTTTTTATATAAATGTTGTTTTATGAGAGCTAAGTGGTGCAAATATGCCTTGATATTACTTTTTGCAATTAAAAGCAAGAATAACACAGTATTTTTGTATAAATCAATAAATGTGTTATGCAGTTAGTGTTGAAAAGTTTTGGATTCAACAAGGCTTGTGTAAGACCATGATGGCATAAAACCAAGAAGCTGTCATCAACATGCTTTCATTCATTAGTAACACTCATCATCATTACCTGTTGAGGTGAGGCCTTGAGATCATATGTCAGAGCACTGCTGTGTTTGTGTGACTGAGACAGAGGAGACAATTACAGGGCTTTAGGGTGCTGGTGTCAAGGGTGAGATGTTAAAGGGAGAAGGGTGGGGGCCGCTGGGGTGTCTAATGGATTGAGTGTGTGTTGATATGGCCTCTGCCGACATCGTCCCCGAGCCCACCAGCCAATCCCTTAAAGATGTAATGACATCTCATAATTAGCATAATGTCCCAACTTGTCTGCTGCTTTTAGCTGTCACACTGTATTTGTCTGAGCCTAGCCAATTACAGCACAATGCACGAGAGGGGGGGCTACATTTGAGGGCAAATAAAGGCTCACATGATTGGCCACATCTCACTGGCTTTACTCGCAATGGATGTGTTTGGCTGCTAATAACATGAGACTTGACAATAGATGGTTAATCAGATTAGAGGAGGCTTTGTTGCTCGATGTTAGGATGAATTTCAAGTTAAGTTGGCACACCAGATCTCATAGACTGGCTGTATATTCAGCAGAATATACCACACGGATAACATCATGACCCGAGGCTGTGTCTGAAATTACCCACTGTGGGCTTACTTACTGTACTGTAGAGGGGACTGGCTTTATTCTAACACTGCCTGAAACATAAATGATCATTATTAAACTATATAGTGGACTGAATGTCTGCTAAAAGACTTTGATGAAAAAGGTAATGTTGGTCAAGTGGCCACTATGCAGTATATTTCAACAGATATAAAACTGTGTTACAAACTGTATTAATTGACCATGATTTTCGAAAGTGTTTCTGAGCCCATGTGGGACTGTCCTTTACAGAATGATATCAGTGTTTAAAGGTCACGGACATTCAATGTTGGTTTCGGGGCGTCATGACACTCACCTGTTTCAAATTAACCTGTTCACCTGTGAATGCTCCAAACTGATGTTTTTTCAGTACAGCTTTAACAGTCTTTTGTTGCCTCTGTCCCAGACTTTTTGGAACATTTACACAACATCCAAACTGCATTGGACTAGGGGTTTGTAACAGTAAACACATGTTGTTTTCATGTAGTCCCCTTTAAATTGACATTGTTTTTACTCCTATATAACTACATGTTAATAACATATCACCCCTTGAATTACTGTGATGTATCTCTTACTGTCAGATTTATACAGAAAGACACATCCAGCTTGTCAGGAAGCTAAATAAACCTGCATCCACTGTGTCAGATGCCGCAGCTTCTCTATTCATCAGACCTGTTTTAATCCATCTCCATATGATTCCTGCCCTCGCCAGCATACATCCCAGTCTCAGCAGCCTTATATATAATGTATCTGAACAGAAAAGAAATGGAGGTGACAGAGTCAGTAGTTACTATGATCAAATATCATAGCTGGAGGCTAACCGGGCTTCAGGGCCCACTGACAGACACAATCCACCAGGAATGAAGAGAGAGAGAGAGGGAGAGAGAGTATGTCTGTAGTGTAAGGTAAAGGATGGCTGCATGTCGGTATAAATCACCATTGCCGAGGCTAATCTCTCAGGGTCTCTGGCAGGATAAATACTTTGCTTATAGATCCAACACGCCTCAGTCTCCGCCACTCATTGGGCACGCTCAGTAGGCACAAGGCCTCCCTGGGCACGGTGCTGCCTTTCCCCTCCTTAAATCATCGCTCATTCTCATCTTTTTTTACTCGCTTCCTTCAGCACTGAGAGGCCAGCTGGGTGACTGGAAGAAGAATGAGAGAGAGATCATTCTCATTCCTCTTTATTTCCAAATGCTTCCACCTTCTGAATTGAAGAAAGAAAACATTCACTCTTTAACATCTTTTTAATCTTGTGATCTCTGATCACACAATCTTCCTTTTTTCTTGCTAAAATTTGACACCAAATAAAAAATGATTGAATCTTTGTAGGCTCTCATTGGTCTGCTGATCTGCCACCCAGAAAACCCCTCTCACAGCAACTGTTGCAGGGCTACTTCCAAGTAGACATACTTTCACTAAGGCCAAGTCTTTTCAGTGCTTTGTGGATAAACTCTTAATATTGGTATTTAAAGATGTTTTGCAAGTTGTGTTGAATAGCAATACCCTGAAAAGTCATCTGTTGTAAAATGATACAACTAAACTCATTACAAAACATTCAACATACATGAGAGTGCTCCTAACCTGACACACCAGCTGGACAGTTCAATATGTACTTTACAGAATATATTTTATTAGTCCAGCTGGAAAACAGCCCATAGACAGTGTTTGGGAATGGGAGAACCTTTTAAAGCATATCCAGCAGGTGATTGGATGATTGTTCCGTCAATCACATACGTTACTGTCCAACCAGATAATGTAGTTGGCGGGTGCTAATGCCAAAGTGTGAAGTACAAAACATGGATTAGTTTGTAGATCAAGCTCTCACCAAAACATGTTGGAAGTAAAGCTAATGATCTTTTTTTTTTATCAAGAAGTGCTTACAGTGTTATTTGTTTTTTGTTTAATAAAGAAATGTGGTCCATACCTGATAAAACTGCTACTGAAGCTGTTAGCATCTATGTTAATCTCTGTATGAGCTGTCACCTCCTGCTGTCATTCCCACCTCTTCCTTCATTAAAGGACTCTGTTTGGACAAAATCCGACAGTCATAGATTGGAGCTTGGCAAGATGAATCTGCCTGATGACTGACAATGAATAAAGTGGATCCAGCAGCACTGAAAGGTTAGCATGCCCCTGAGTTCCCTAATATATAAAGGGATGGGGAGAAGTCATGATGCTGTAGGTTTTGTGTCTTTCATGAAATTTGGTTGCTTAAGTCAAGATTATGCTAAAATATATTTTCCTAAACTATTTAAGTGCCAACCTTCAATTTTGTAAATTTCAGGTTTATTCACATTAATTCCTGTCAATGCCCAAAATTCCCAAAATTTTGCAGCCCTAATTGACACACACCCTGCTTTATAGTTTTGCTTTTTGAAAATATCATATTAACAGAACATGGTTAAAAGTTAGTCTAGTTGTGAGCAATTTTCCATTGTTTAAAATAAGATATAGACCAGCAACAACAGATTTTGTCTAACCTTGAAATAATTACCAAGGAGGGCAGGGCTTGCAATGGATCACTTCCTGTAAAGGGCCAGGCTTGACAAAGGGTCAATCATAGCAATGGTGCTGCACACAGGACTATCACCAGTGCAAAGTTTTGTCCTTTTGCACACTTAACCCTCTTGGTGCGATTTTAACTAATTTGCACTTTAAGGGGGTACCTTGGGCAAAATGGCAGATACTGATAATGGACTGCACTCCAGTAACAGTAACCAAGGAAGATGGGGCTTGACAAGGGGTGTCCTCTCAGTGGGGGTAGAGCACAGAGAAGGGTCAGTTTCTGTAGTTTATACCGGCCATAAGTCAGACACACCCCAGCAGGTCAGGATGTGCAGATTTCTAGACTAGAATCTTTAAAATTGGAAAACAAAAGTCTCCATCTTGCCTCATGACAGATCCTTTTAATTTGTGTCACATAAACTGAAGACTTCACTGCGAGGACTTGTTGAAAGAGATACCTTTTCACAGAGTTCGGATCATTCAGCTTTCCTTTTTTTCTGCCTTAACTCCTCCAACACACAAGTGGCATCGGTGAAATAAAATTAGCCTCACTCCATTGTTTCTGCAGTGACAGGGAGCATTTTCTCATTTCCAGTACACTTCACTCTATTGTTCAAACCCTCACATTTGCAACCACCATGCTCTCCATTTTTTACATTCTGTATTTGCATGTCCCCAGCTTCACCCCTTTCATCTCTGTGATGGCGAGGTAAAGACATCCTCCCCCCACTGACTCCCCCCCCCCACACACACACCTCTTTCTCTCTCTCTCTCTGGGTAATCTGGCCCTGTCTGTAACAGTGGAGGTGCCGCCTGATTGAAACAAACGGCCGCTGATTGCTGATCAGCCAGCTGTAAAGCCTGGCAAGGATATGAGCTAATGAAAAAATGGACCTGATTTGAGAGGCACCAAGCGTCGCTCACCCCGCTAGCCCTGCTGTCCCCTGCTGTTACCCTCTATCCCTCCATTCCTCTCTCGTCTTCCTCTTATCAGCCCCTCCACCTCACCCCATCTGCCCATCATTGTCAGCTATCTTTACTGGAGAGAGAAAAGGAGAGACATGTAAAGAATTGGTTGGGGATGGTTGTTAAATAGAACTGAAGAGGAATTAGCAAAAATGCAAAGTGGATGGGTGTTTTATATCAAGGGTCTCCTTATGCCTGGGTGTGCTTTTTTCAACATGGAGGACCAGGTGTCCTCCAAGGGTCATTTCACACTGGAAGCATTTTGCTAGTGCAACGGCAGCAGTGTGAGCGTGTTTTCATGTTAACAAGTCAGAGCTTTCAAACTGCAAGTGCTGGCTGTGGTTTCCCACGCCAAAAATCTCAAGAAAAGGAGGCTTGCTTATTGTTCTCCACTAGCTGTGTTTCTCGACCAAAACAGACAGAATATGAAAAGTAGAGAGCCATATTTACCTTAATCCAGCTGTATGTATGTCCAGAGTGGTAGAATATGTCACAGAAAAGACAAACTGTCCAATAGATCTTACCTTATGTGACTCTCACAGCTAAAGCTCGGTTATCTGCTTCTGTGGAGGGACCCCCCATGCTCGTCAGATTGCTTTCATTCTGCAGGTTTCCCAGGTTATTTATCCAATGAATGGGGTTCCTTGTGGAGGAATCTGTTGTGGTTTTTCCTAAACTCTCAATAGAAACTAATTATTGGGTTGATAAATATGGAGAGAGAGAGCTGTGACAGCAGGGAGACGCACTGAAGCCAGTGGACATTCATGCACCTGGTGTGAAAGCTGTAGCGGCACTTGCAGGAGTACGCAAATAAAACGCCTCCATTGTGAAACAGGCTAAAAAGGTTGATCACTTATGCTTGCAGATGTGGGACATTTTGGCCCAAAAGATGATGTGCTTGAATTTTATCAGGTAAAGCAAGGACAACTTTGGTTACAAAGACAGGAGATACTGATTGCTTTTAAGTGACTTCACACTTATGACTGCTGCTGGTGGGCAAAAGAGGTTCGACATTATTGTGAAGTTGACCATCTTAGTAGTCAACTTTGTTTTTTAACCAGTTTAATTTTATCTTTTGAAAGTGGAAGCTCAAACCAATGGGGAGATAAGCCCAACGTATATATGCGAAGCCCCATCTAATAGAGAAAAGCCAGAGAGGAGGAAATATTGGATTAACGTAGACTCACTCACCAAGAACCAGGGCCTCTATGCTTACAGCTTGTTATCTCATGTGATTTAATGTGACTTAAGTTTCAACAAACATGGCAGAAAACTGCAGGAGGAAACGTAGTGAAATGCAGCAATCAGGTAGCTTTCCATGACATGCTTTGAGGTTGTGATTTCCCTGCTTCTCTCCTTGTCAGTCTGTTGGAGATAAGTTTCAGTAGATGGTCGTGTTTTGCCACAAATCAACAAGTGGTCCTTTATTTCTGATGTTTGTCTAACTTTATGCATTGCATTGTTTGTTAAAAGTCCAAATATGGTCACACATTAAAATGTAACTATAGCACACTATATCTCTGCTTGAATGATTATGTTAAAAAAAAAAAAAAAAGCTCTTGCATGCAGTGGTGTGGTCTGAGCACGGGCCAACACTCTGAAGAAAATCAGAAGTTACAATATTCTAGCTTATTTTGTATATTCAGATCCCACTTTCAAATTAACATAATTGTTGCAATATTTGTGGTTTACATCCTCCAAATCAGGTAGTTTTACATGACCTGACCTTTCTGCTGTGCCCTCTAGAAGTCTCCTCTGGTTTAATGCACTGCAAGTAAGCAAGTACTTTTACAGGAATGTTCATGACATCAGTAGAGATGTGTGCAGATGCAAAAATAAAACAGAAGTATATCTCCAGCCAAAAGAGGGCCACAGTAATTCAGTTCTCATTCCAGCAGGTCAAATTAATAGAGACTCTAAGACTTTCTCAATAAAACAGTTATGATTACTTATAATTAACTGAAGAAACAGATCTGTATCCTTTATCAAAATGTACTGTATCAAATCATATTTTTGTACTAAAATGCAAATAGTTATCCTTAATTAAGTAGGATGAACACAGAAGTGAAGGCAGATTAAACGACTTTTTCAGTGCAGTGACAATTACAATTACAAGTCGTTGAATTTTTTTTCAACTGCATTTTTTTTTTTCCCCAAATGCAGTAAGTAAACCTTAAAGGTCCCATTTCCTGCAAGTTCAATATTCTATGATTTTAATGCCCTTAGAAGAGGTTTGAGGGGCAGAAGAACATGACAGCTTTTTACAAAATCCTCAGATCACAGAGCAATGCACTCTGCTTCTTTGAAGAAAACGCCCTTTAAGCGCTCCACTTTTTAACTTTCTGGGATTTATTATGTAATAGCTATACAGCTTACACCTACATGTGTGTTTTCTGCTTGTCACAGGCAGACGCAATGACTGTTTTAAAGGGCTGCTCTGCAGCATGTGACCCCACTTACCCCTTCCCATCAGGCATCATTTGGGCAGCCAATCAACGCTGAGCTCATTATCATCGCCCCCCAAAGCCTCCCACTCCCTCAGATCAGAGCATTTCCAAAGGAGAGGGGAAAAGAGCTGCATCTGATCCTCCAAAGAGACAAAATCTTTCACTTTTTATTCAACTTAAATCAAATCCTGCTTGACACCCAAGGCATGATGTCGACGGTCAAACACAACAGGATATGGGACCTTTAACAAAAGGTACAGGAATAATGACTGTAGTAATGTTTTTGCAATTAACTGAATATGGTTACATTACACACATTAGTAACTAAGTTTCTAATTTTTGAGATACTTCTACTGATTATGTTTCTGTGTCTGATTTTTTGACAAGTTTTTCTTATGCGAAAAATATCTTTTATATCTTTTCATCCTTTGAGGTTTCCAAATTTCCAAGTTTTAAGCATTTTAAGCATGAATGTATGCAAATTGATGTCTTGATGATAATTATCCAAGCCTTGTTCAACAATTGTTTGTTTTATTTTCTGCTAATGATGTAAAGGGCTCACTTTAGAATGGTCAGACAAATAGAAAACAATATGTTTATGGTGTATTATCTGTCTGAGATTTTTGCATTTAAGCCCAACAAGTAATCTTTGTAATAAAATTGCGAAGGGTGCTGTAATGGCATACAAAGAGAGATTTGTGCCCGTAATGGACCACTTAAGCCACAATGAACATCTTGTGTTTGTTTTTGCACATTTTGATAATTTCCCCACCCCATTTTGTTGCATACAAAGGCACAAAGTAGCACACTCTGACCCTCTGCATCTTGTGGGGTCAGCTCTAAAGTGGGCAATAATTGCCAGTGGCAACTCATTAGAATTGGTGATTTGGTGAAAGTAAAGTGGAGAAATAAGAGAAAACACACAAATAAATGCTCACACTGATGCATGCTGCACACAAACATGCATACACACACAAAAATGAAGAAATGAAAGCATGTACACACACATACCTCCAATGCCAAGACGATAAATTAAAATCTTCATGACCCTGTGTACACAAAATTAGCCACAGGGCCAACAGACTGCATTAGAGCAGTGCATAGTAACAGAGAAGAACTCTAATTGGGGGTCATTATTTAAGCTGAGGGAGGAAAAAGGCTGAAGACTCTCATTTTCACTCCTCTTTCGCCTCCTTTTTTATTTGACAGGCGCAGTAAATTAAGAAAGTGGTGATATTTAATACCTTTTAACCTCCCCGAGACAGTTTTCTGATCAATTACTAGAGCATGCTGTAATTGTTAGCCTGGATAATGATTCCACATGTGAGAGAGCAGCACTAAGATGAAGCCCTGAGTGCAATTACCTTAAACCCCTCAAGTGTACTAGTGTCTGGAGAGGACATTATGGAAAGAGAGAGTTAGTAAGACAGGCACAAAGAACCTCGGGAGAGAGAGGCTGCTGTATGAAGAAAAACATGATGTGAGATCATCTGACAGTAAGGGAAAAACTGTTTAATGTAAGGTGGCAACCTACAGCTGAAAGATGAAGCCAATGTGGAAGGGTAAAAAACTGTTGTTCCTTAAGTGTCCACTTGAGGTTGGCTGCTGGAGCACAAGAGATCATACAGACTCAATATTAACTGCCCATTTTCACAATAGGACTAAACAGCCTGATTTGAAATATGACTCTGAGTGTAATAGTTCATGTCTTTAACAGCCAACACTTTGCAGGGAATAATTTCTAATATATGGTCAGTTTGGTTTTCGAAATGAACTAGTTGAGTGTAATTAGGGCCATAGCAGATATGGCTTCAGATCCACTTCATCTCCACCTTCATGTTTGTTATTAAATTGACTGTAAATAATTTTGAGACACTGTTTTCATTATGGCTGCAGCTATGGATTGGATGCAGAAGACATACAACAACCAAATTGTTAACTCCCCTTAGATTTGGCCCAACACATTAGTCAATGGTAGACCCAAAATGTTAAAATCAATTAGTTTAAATTATTTACCAAGTTTGGAAGTTGCTAATATGTTGCTTTATAGCAATTGACAGCTGACAGTTGTAAGGTAGGCTGGAATAGGCTTGGGTACCTAACCAGTTCTACATTACAAAGATCTGAATAAGACACATGACTTTAAGTTCCTCTTTTCAGTTTAACACAAGCACAAAAAATCCCTAAGGAATAAATATCAGTGAGCTTTCTGCTATCCATAAATCTATTTTATGGACCTGCTGTGTAGCCATAGCATTTCTTCATTAGTGCACCTGCAGGTAAATATTTTTTTTTTGAATGGCTCATTTGTAAGTAATTTGTTTTAACTGTGATATGGACCCCAGGAAAAGTAGCAGCAGCCTTGTGCCAATTATAAAAGGAATATCATGGCTGACCCTAGCTGCCAAAAGTTTGGCAAAATTATACTAAAAATATATTCATTTTATACACTTTATACAGGAAATGTCCAGTGTAATGAAAAATTTCCATCAACACACCTTATATGAGAGGAAAGCCCCATAATTGGTACATTACGGTCTCTTGCCTACAATAATTCACTATGTGAGCAGCCACTGGTATATATCATGACACTTAATTTACTCATTTAGTTAGTCATTTTAAAAATATTTTGGAGCTTTTAAATTGTACAGAACAGGGGAAACACCAGGGCCATAGGCCACCAGTGGGAATTGAACGTAGGCAAGGGCCTCAATACATGGTAAGTACACCAACATAACACATGTGGTTACCAGCATGGTAAGAAGAGCCAACTATGGTTCAATTTCTTGTTTATCATGGCCAAGAGGTGTATATGGCTTGTGGTAAAAGTAGGTGATCAATCTATTTATTTACATTCTCATTGTGTAACATGCAACTGAGACGCAGCATTCCTGCTGGCGGTCTAAAAGCTCTGACTTGTTTACATGGTTACCAAAATGAAAATTTTCATGCACTGTGGCCTTAAGCTGCCAACAGGCATTTTTTTTTTTAAATGGCTGAAATGGCCATGAAAAGGTATTGGAGGCTTTATGTGTGGCGTTAAAGGAAATGAGCATCAGAGCACATAATTTCCCAAGCAACTGGTTTTGCTCTTTTGCCCCAGATTTTCTTATTGCACCTTTAGTTTAAACAAAAATGGTGGAAATTGAGCAGGAGGAATTGAGGCCTTATGTGGCATGCTGTTAGCTATCTCGGACATTCCCAGTGGTGGCAAGTTGGGTACAGTTCCTCTCTTTGTTAGCCTGGTTATAGTAGCTAGTTTCACAAGACATGTATTAACATTCAGGTTGTCTACACAAAGTGGAAAGTTGGACATCCATCTAACTCTTTGCCTTGCATTTACTATTGTTATAATGTCTAATCTGTTGTACTTCCTACTTTATCATGCCTACTTCCTGATTGGTTACTGTGCTGCTCCATCTGGCAAAACAGAGAGCGTGCTCTGCCGTCCTTAGTATTGTTCAAACAGATCAAGATTTTTTGTCTTAAATATGTTTTCTGATTAGAATTTTACATCAGGGTACAGCCCTCATTATCCTCTGAGATGATGATTAGGGTGTATGAAATAACTCTACACATGCCTTATGCAACAGGAAAATCTGTTAAAATAATCTTCAGCACCAGCAAAGAATCAAGCCTTTATTGACTTTGCTCAGACAGGGGATATCAGGCCAAAAGCGGGGCCGATTATTTTGTACTCTGTTTTAGATAAGTGCTGAAATAGTATAATTCAGCTGATAAGTACAACATTTAATGCAACATATCTCAGTTAACAAGCCAGAGATTTCCATAAAAATTAGACAAATACGTATATGGCTGAGAGGAAGGTGAAAATTGAGCTGGCATTTACCAGGTGGCAAGAGTGCTAAAGGCAACTGTATGCAAACCAGTCGCACATATCAATGCAAAGGTGGGTTCTTGCCAATGTTGTGGTTACAGCTTGTTTTTCCCTTCAGTTATTGCAGCTTTAATGCATTCTTTTCCTCCATCAGAAAACTGACCTCGGCTGACAAGCTGACAAGTGTTGTCGTGCTGTTTTTGACGAGACATCACTTCTCTGTATGGGCTGCTGTATGCTGGCATGTGGGCATAGCAATGTGTTAATGTGCATATTTGTGTAGGCTAGTTTGCATATGTACAACTTCTGGGTTATGTTGGAATGACATGTCTGCCATCCTTTTATTGAAAAACCTATGTGGGTGTCCTTTTCGTGCCTGTGAAAAGTGTACGTAGCCAAGCAATTTAAGATCAAATTACACCCTGTGAAATCTCATGCTTGGCCTGACAGCCCCCCAAACACTAAATAAATCACCTTTTTTTACTGTGGAGGAAACTGCGTGGCTCAGCTGCACATGAGAGCACTCCCATTTTAAACAGCACGTTTTCACACAACACACCCACAACACTCACTCACTATAACTGACCAAAAAGGAGAGGCATATTCATGTCAGCAAGAGTTTGGGAAAAAAGAGGGCTTTACTTTGGAGTGTGTTTCCTCACTGATCTGCATGTTTGGTATCTCAGTCTTGGAACGAAACACGGTCTTGAATATTCATGACAAACAGCAACAGCGTGCCAAAATGTCCCACTTGAGTGAAAGCAGGGCTGCAAAACATAAAAATCCTCATACAGATGTAAAATCCGGAGGCACAGCTAAACTGTACAAGAATCCCAAATTTAGCTTAATTTAAAGGACTTTTGTTAAAAACATAACACTAAACACTGTTAAGCATTAGTTAATACTTAACTGTTTATGTTTATTATTAATTATTTTGTGCCTTTTATAGTCAGTTATAAATGCTTTATTATGAAACTGTGAAGGTCAAGGTTAGTCAGGGTAATAGGTTAGGGCAGGGGTGGGCAACAAGTAGCCCGGGGGCCACATGGGGCCTAACCTTGCACAGCAGCTGGATTGGGCTTATTCTATAAAGCAAGCAGATCTATCTTGCCAAGCTCCAAACTACAAGGATTGTGAGCAGCCAAACCAGCATCCTTCGAAGTAGGAACAGTTGGAGGCTATGAGTGAGACAACAGCAGAAACTGACTGCTTGTATAGAATTAGCATAGGTGCTAAGAACTTTAGTAACTGTTGTATCAGATTTAGACCACATTTCCTTATCAAACGAAAAACAAATAACAACACTGACAGCAGTTCTCTATAGAAAATATATTTTTGCTCAACTTCTGATATGGTTTGGTGAATGTTTGTTCTACAAAGTTGCTGACCTTTTTTATCTGGTAGGCCCGTAGTGAATGTGATTGATGGAATTGATCGTCCAATCGCCTTCCAGATATGTTTTCAAAGGTTCTGCCAATTTCCAGACACTTTCTATGGGCTGTTGCCCGGATGGACAATATATGGAAACAGTCCATCTGGCATGTCACATTACATGACTCCCTTCTCCCTAATCATTGCACCCACACTAAAGGACACTAACCCCTGAATGAATGTGTGTTATCAAACATACATAAACAGGAAATTGGTACATTTAAATCCAATTTTTTGCAGCAAAAGTGAGTCGTACCCCCTTTTTTTGAACTGAACCCTGTGGCATTTAGTTTTTAACAACTTACATTTAATGGAGGACTTAAAACCTACATTTATCTCAGTAAATAAAGTACAGACAAACAAAAGAGCTGCAGCTATACGGTTTTCACAAAGCCTTAATTTGTTACTTTCCACCCTTGAACTCTTTTGCTGCTTTGCATAAAGTGCAAGATCCATCAGGGGAGGTGGAAAGAATGTGAACAAATAGTGAAAATTTCCAAATAAACAGAATGCTTGATTTCTTCAAATATTGAACAGTTGGTGGTGTTATCTGGCTCGGTGACCCAGCGCTCATAGCAGGCAGAGCGGAGTGGCATGGCCTGACCTCCTGTCTGCGGCGAGGCTGGCTGGAGGCTGAGGAGAGCCAAGAGAGAGAGGGAGAAGGGGAGAAGAGACAGGCAGAAAAGGACGAGGGCAAATAAAATACCAGACGCTCGCACGAGAAACACACACAAAACTAAACTAGCATGAACCCGCTGCCATCTTCCCTTCCCCCCCAACATCAAAAATGTTAAGGCCATCTGTTTTTTTACACCAGTAAACAACAATGGACTGTCAATAACAACAGGGCGGCTGAGTACACTTGTTAAATATTTAACAAAAATAAATGACTGTCAGTGTGCAAGTTAAAGGCCTTCCAAACAGGGTCTTTTCATGGTGCTAATTGTATATAGCCTTTCTCACTGTATTTTGATCTTTTACGTACAATTTTGTGCCCTCCATTGCTGTTTTGGAGTTCTAGAAAAACAAATGTTTACACTGGAAGAAAAATAACATTTAAAATCTCTGTATTTCCTGGCAAAATATCACGTTTTTACATGTATGAGGCTGTTAAGTAACCACTCGTGTTGTAAGGCTATGTATGAGTGTCAGCACATACAAACGGGAACCAATCTTTAAACATATGAACTTTAGAGTAAAATTCTATCTAAAACAGAAAACTGATTGAAATCTAACTAAAATCAGAGGTAAGATTAAACTGAGCATGTGAAAAGTGTTGAAATATACAGCATGCCAGTTTTAAGTATATGAATGTGGGACAAATGTCTGGAAATGAGGCAGTACAAGAAATATTGATCTGTAATCTTAGGGTCTTTCAAGGTCCCAGAATTTGTGTAATAGGCAAAGAAAGATGACAAGGTCCAACAGATAGGTGCAGGAATGAGTCCAAAAACGTGGAAGTGAGTAAGCATTTACCACTGCCTGGTTCTCCAACCCAAAACTGGATTGGATTTACAATACCGGTTTTAGATAAATGCCTGAAATAAGGTTTGCGGCAAACACACGCACATAAAATTTCAATGTTGAATAGCAAAAATTGAAAACACATGTTGACTGCTTTTGAATTTTAAACCATTTTTTAAAACTATGGTTGCTAACTAACTTCTAACAAGGACTACAAAAATGTCTGGCACGCAACAGCAACTATTTCTGATTTTATTTTGATCATCTATTATACACTATTACCACAGATATGAGAACCAAACTGATGTGGCCAATAAATTACAAGGAAATTCTCAAAGAAGAGGTTTCAATAAGATACTATAAATTGACATTCAATGTCCTCTGCTTGCTGTCCTGGTGTGAGTCCTGTTTTGCAACAAAAGCAAATAAAAGAGAGAAGAATAAAGAAATCCTGAATGAATAGAGGGCAAATTTAATATTTGCTTTCATATTTGTAAGTTGTAACTGAAGGTAATACAGGGCTGATATTACTTTTTGTCTGCCTGGTTCAAATGGGTATTATGCCATAGGCAGCCAAAGTTGGAGAAAAACACATCATACAACATATTTGATGTTTAGGATTTAAGATTGAAGAGACTGACTGGGATCTGTGAAATAGTCATACTGATAGCACACAATTTAGATTATTTAGACTCATTGTCTAAAATCCGGTGATGCCCCTCCCAATTGTTAAGATGAACAGATTGGGTAAAAAAAATCTGAAATAAATCATTTTATGTGTAACAATCCTCTTGGTAAATGTCTCATGCATTAACTTAAGTGTCTGGACCTGTTTCAACAAGTAAATGCCCTTTATATCTTTATTAGGTACAAGTTCAATTAGCACCCCTTCACATAAGGGTTCCTACAAAGAGACCCTGTTGTACAAAAACTCTGTTCACTTTAGTTATTCATAAATAAGAACAGATGAGGCAAAACTTTCACCGTGTGGTGACAATCTTTGCAGTGATGGAGCCAATCTTCTCCACTGCTGAATCAGCTGTCTTGGGTATTCAGAATGCATATGAACATCGTCATTCAAAAATATTTCTGTAGACTTTAAGCTTTGTTTGATTATTTCTCGAGTCATCACAGGAAAATAAAAGAAAATTGCCAGAATCACTTAAATCCAAAGTATATGACCAAAAAAATAATTTAAATATATTTGCTACTCTTTCATTATTTGTGTAACTAGTCTTGGCAATTATTAATGTTTTTTTCATGTTTCCCTGTATAGAAAGAGTGGTTAATCTCTCTAAATAAAAAGGAAAATTTAATTTACTATCTGAGTCAACACTCAATTCTGAGGCATCAAAAATGGGCAGGTTGTTTTCTAGGAGTATTTGTCAGTTTTCTACTCAAATGATTTATGACAAGCATGATCAGTAAGCCTGACCAGAATTGGTGCAAACAGTACTAGATTGTATTTGTTTACTAGTTTTTTTGTTTGTTTTTTTTTACTTTTTAAATACAAATTGTTCCTCTTTTGGGGAAGGTGTTGCTGCTTTTTGATATTTTTTTCCATAAATTAAAATTCCAATAATTAAAAATATCACAGCAACCAACAGAAAAATGGATCACATGGATCAGTGAGTTGAATAAATAGTTGTATAGATGTTACTTTAAGTCATTGTGAGGATCAGTTACACTTGTAGGCCCCATTAGAAATTTAACTGAGTGCTTTCTTCTGCAGCAGTGTGCTTATTAAGTCATACTTGATGTTTTGTCTTTCTCCTGCATTTTGCTTTATGTACCTAATGACCACTATTTTAAGTAATTTAACTACCAACAGACAACAATTGAGAGCGTTAGTGTCTGAAAAGTCAAGTGAAGTGGCGAGAGAAGTCATTGAGGTGATGTTTCACATTCACTAAGTCGATTCCCTTGACTCTCCTTTCTTCATCATAGAAACAGACGAGGATGATTTACCATCACAGTCACTGAGATTATCCACGCAGCAGATGTTTTACACTTTCTGACCATTTATTTGTGGAGCGGGAGAGGGAGGGGGGTATAATTAGGATTTATGGAGTGAATCTGCAGAGTTGCAAAGGCAACTGATGATCCCTCCTGTAAGAAGTGTCTTTGTCTGCCAGGTGAGGGATAACGGACGGCGCCATGTTGACAAGGGCAAGGACAAGAAGCTGGATGTTTTAATGTTACTCACAGGGTCCCTCAACCGCTTAGCACAGATGAACACACAGATATTGCCTCTGCACTGCAGCCCAAACACACATTTACACATATAAAGACCAGTACAAAACATAAAAGAAAACCTCACTGATATCTGATGTGGTGGTACTTTTTGGTGAAACAAAATAATTCCAGACCTGAACTGCTACATACATATATGCTCCTTGAAACCACACAAATGAATATACATAAACACAAATGGTTTTCCAACTATGAGGTGGACTCATAAGGACCTTTGCAAAATTAACACAATTGCACCGATCCTTAGTGAAGATAAAATAGACCAATTCTGAGAGATGTTGGAACACTTTAACTGGGCAGGCATAGTGGTGGCAGAAAAACAGTGAAAGCAGATGGAGAAAGATTGATGGAAACCAGATCTTAAAATGTCTTATAATATCAGAATACAAACGTTACACAGAGCATGACATCGTTTTATGAAATAACCTTTACAGGGGTCAACAACCCTTGTAACTCAGCATGTAACTCCTCCTCCTCCCTCCCATCAGGCATCGTTTTGGCAGCCAATCAGCACAGATTTCATATTGGTCTCATTATCATAGCCTCCCTGCTCCCTCAGATCCAAACGTTTCCAAAGGGGAGGAGAAAAGAGCTGCATCTGATCCTCCACAGAGATGAAAATATGGCATATTTTTAATTCAACAAATATCTTTCACAGTTGATAATTCGTCTCAATTCCTTGAAAATGGCAAAGCTACACAAAAACCAACACAGAACAAAACAAGAAATGTTAAATTAAGAACCACTGAAATTGGTATTTTCCCACATTTATCTTGAGGTAGACTGATGCATTCCTTTATGTTAAGATTCATTTTGGATTACTAGCCTTTAATATTTAATTATTTATTTTTGTCCGCCAGGTGGCACTACTTTTTCCCGTTCAAACCATGCCACAAATTTAACAATGAATCATAATGTCTTTAATGTCTTTAAAGTATTACAATTCCAAAATATGTTTTTTTTTTTATCTTAATATCAGGCTGACACATTTCAACTAATTTAAAGTTAAAAAAAAATAATAATATATTTATATATATTTACAGCCTATATTAAGAAGCTGACATTTTTGTCTTAAGGACTATGAGTGTGAGTTTATATTTTTAATCTGACAGTTGAAAAAAAGAAAAATACAATGCATCTAAATCAATGTTAAAGAAATCATTGTTGCTTCAAATCACTGAGCCATATCTTTGCATAATAATAATAATAATAATAACAATAATAATAATAATAATAATAATAATAATAATAATAATAATAATAATAATTAAAATCATAATAAACATACTGGTCTGCAATGGGTTAAAATCCCCAGAAAATAATTTAGTATTTATTTCAGTCTGATTTAATCTCAATGACTTTCTTTTCCTGGTTAAAAAAAGGCTGAAAAATAAGTTAAAGAAATCAATGTTGCTGCCATTTGTTACCTCATCTCCAGGTCTAATAATAATCAAATACTCCCTGAAATGTATTTTATGGAAGTTCTGTTAGTTTTTTTGTTTTTCTTGCTATAAAATGCTGGAGTTTTGCAAACAAAGTAGCCTTTAAAGGGTTAAAACATAAAAATATAATAAATATTTGAAATTTATATTTCAGACTTGGCTAACTTTAAAAGATAGACTCATCTATTGCCAAAAAATATACTGATATATGATTTTAACAGAAGTTTTAGTAAAGCTGACATTTTTGTGTCATTAGTGAGAAATGCATTTGGGTATTAAAGGAACACTTGATTAAATCTGTGTTTCAAGTTTGATGTTTCACATTACATACAAAAGTAACCCATGTGATGCATAAGTCTGTTTAAAATCACCTTTGCCCCCACATGTGTGCCCAAACACTCACTCTAACAGGCTACAGCATGCTGCCTGAAGTCCTCCAGCACAGCTTGTCTCTCTTGAGGTTATGGCAGCAGCAGATTGTCCTCAGTCCAGCTCAACACTTGACTAAAGAGGATGCCCCCTTTTATGTAAATGTACTTCTTTTGTCAGACTATTTCATCTCTGTGGCCAAGTTTCATGCCATCACATGCGCTTTGCTCCAAAGTCCGTCCTAATGGGGAGTCAACCAGATGACTCCCATTTGTATTTCTGTTTCTCTCTCCAAGCCTCTGGCCCGTCGCCTGAAGCCTGCCAGTGGTCATTAAATTGCTTATTTACAGTAAACAGCGCTATAATCCTGTCACAACCTCTTCCCCCGTCCTTCCACCAAGCTTCAGCCAACGTTTGGTGGCGAGAGGCACGAGTGTTAAATGGGTATTGAAGTGACGTTATCTGGATTTCTTTCTCTCTTCCTTTTTTTCTCCCTGCGATGGATGTGGAGCAGGGTTTGTTTGTCTAAATGTTAGCACTTTGGAAGAGCTCCACAGCTGTGGGTGCCGAGATCACGTTGGAGGTTTCACTGCACACACACACACATACGTGTACGCACACACACACTGCTCACTCACACTCTGACAGGCAGCCATGTTGGGCTGGCAGCTCAACAACACAAAGCTTTTATCTGTCAGTGGTCAAGCCTGACTGAACCCCCGCTACATTATAGGCACTCACACACACACTGACTCCCTCTCCCGAACACACACACTTTGAAAAAGTGCCATTTCTATTTTTTTTCTCTTTAAAACCTGGCTCAAATCTGCTCTTTTCCGGAAATTAGCCATCTGTGCTGCCCGTGAGTGACAGAATGTTCATATCAATCCTTCCAGGAGATGATGAGCACCCCGTCTGCACACACAACACCCACATACACACATGGCCACGTTTCCAGGAGCAAGTCATTTGTGAATTTGTTTCCACTACGGGAAATGGCACGAAGTGAACCCTCCCTTTGAAACAGATTACTTTGGTTGTGATTCTCATGGCCACTCATACAAATACAGTACTCACACACAGTATGACCACATGTCACACAAGATAGAGAACGAAGAAACAGAAAGTGGACAAACACACTTCCAAGATTCCTGCAGGACAAAGATGGCTGCTGCCTAATGAATCTTAGTTAACTCCATTAGATTGAAAGATGAGTGCTGTCCGAATGTGCCTTCCTGTCTATGTGTTTTTTCTCCCTCGTCTCTCTGTCTTCTTCCCCTCTGCCTCGATTTTTTTTACGCTTGAATTTCGACGAATGGCTTTCATCAGCAAAGCGCATCTCATTAGTGGCGATGATGCGCCGTATGTTGATCATCATCATCTGTGAGTGGACTGATGAGCGATGAATGTCAGCCGTAATGGAGGCGACGGCGCCACGTCCCGTAAACCCACGGCGACACACTCAATGCTAATTACTCCATATAGCGCCGTTACCAGACAGCAAAACGGCTGCAGCGGCACCCGTAGGAGCAGAAGTGGAAATGACAATCATAATGAAGCATATCAGGTGCATCAGTTCACTAAATGCAAGCTGTGGCTGCTTTTAAACAAATCACCAGGATTGAGATGCCAGAGACAGAATAGTTGGCTTTCTGCTGTAGTTTGATGTTACGTCAGTACACTTTAGAAGAAGCTCAGATACTCATCCAAAGCAGTCCTTCTATGTTGTGGTAAACTGTGACTATAAGTACATTTCCTCAAATACCTGTTGGTACTTTTAAGGTGCTTAACTCTGTTGCATCCATGTTATGTTTCCTGACACTTCAACCACATTGAATATTGCTCTTTTTATTCCATAACATCTATTAAGCTACTAAAGTGAATTTTTGCTGATTTGCTTTTTTGCACAAAACATCTTAACTTTTTTTTACATTCTTGAAGCTCCTCTGAGGAGTTAATATGTGGTCTAAACATAATAAATCAATGCTTTTATGACACACAAAACAGTAAGTAAGACCATCAATATAAAAACGGACAACGTCTGTCATTTCTTTCAAATTCAGAAATCCCTCCTACAAGGGCAGTTCTCAGATAATAGCCCAAGTTTGAAGAGCATCACCGCAACAGAGCAGTGATGAACCTCCAGAGTCATTATGCCTCATGACATTCATATTGACTTAACAATAACAAACAGAATATCCTTTCTGAAAAATCACAATGAATCATGAACACACACTTTAGTAAGCTGGTATCCTCAAAACACTGCATATGGCAATACATCTGCTTAAGCACTGTCATGTGAATATATGGTTGATGTGAATACATGTTGAGCCAATATACATATACAAGCTTGATGACATTGGCCTTGACCCTGAAAATACTTTCTTGAACCTGAGTGGATATTTGTTCAAAGCTTGAGGAAAAAAAAAGATTCTGTAGATTTGGTGTTCACAAGCAAAATCAACTGCAAATCTGTTGATCTTAACCTTTCAACTATCCATCAATCCATAATCTATACAGCTTGTCTCTGTTAGGGTCGCGGAGAGCTGGTGCCCATCCCAGCTCACACCCGTCATGTTGGAATATCTGCTCTTGAAGTTGAACAAGCTTTTTGACAATAACTGTCCTGACAATGTTTAAAATGCCTTTGTTGAGGTTTGTGCTCTCGGAGCACTTCTAGTATTACACATAAAGCCAGGCCACGGTATAAAAAGGGTCCAGGATGCTGTCCTAAAGGGTGAAAGCAGTTTTGTGCTTTTTGTATTACTGAAGACTTGATAGCAATGGCCGTACCACTTTGTTTTATTTTATTTAAGTTTAGCTTGTTATATTGTAAGTGTTTATATGTCGATTTTTACTCTTATTAAAGCAACAGTTTCTACTTAAAAATCAAATTTTCTTGTGTTTTCTGTCATGTTGAGTGCTCTGTGTAAACTGCTACTGGATGCTTGAATCCTCCTCTGGATTAATGAAACATCCATCCATCTGTAAATTCATATGTCTGTCCATATGTCTGCCCCATCTATGTATCCATCCATTCATCTATTCATCCATCTATCTATCTATCTATCTATTGGACACACTGGACAATGCTGAAAGCCTCTCTTGTTCATGCAGAATTAATTAAATTTGATGTCAAAAGTTGTGTTATACAGTTGAAAAAATGCTTGTCCATCAAAACATTGATGAGGCATCGACCTCCTCTAAATCATGACTCAGTTTATTTTTTAGGTTAGTCTGCTAACTAACCTCTGATAATGCAAAGTCGGACCTTTAAGCATAGCATTTGTTAACCTACACGGTGGGAATGGCATATGTGATATAATAACAATAGGACAGCTCTTCCCATGTGTGTGCTTTGGTCCATTTTACAGTACTGCCATGTAAACATGAAACCACCTGAAGGAAAAAATGCAACAATGTATCATTTTTAATTTTAATCTGAAAGTAGGAAACCTGCTGTAAGTGTGAAAATACTCAAAAAACATTGAATGATTTAAAATAACAACCTATTTGAAACTTTGTTTGGAAATAAACATGTACTCTTTAATGTCACAAAAGGACTTAGCACGAAACACTCTCATGTAGACACACAATGCCAGTCTATCTGTAACTATCTGTACATTACATGCTTATGCGGATGCACCTGAACGCATCGGTCCTTCCACATCTCTTCACAGGTGACAGAAGGATGCCGATATGGCAATATTTTTTTCTTTGTTTGAGGGCGTTTGTTTGTGATATCACACCTCATGCTAACTTGATAATTATTGAGAGCCGGGGTAACAATAGCACACGACTCCTTTGTCCTCTCACCACTCGGGCTGTGGCTGCTGATGCTGTGATTCTCCTCAAATCCATTTTGGCTGCGACACAAATGAGACAGAGAGAGAAAACACTGTCTGGAAAACACCCTCAAGGCTCCAGTCCTTGAACCAGTGGTCAGCATGGACGCTGTGGGAGATTTTGGCCAAAACAACTGTTATTGTTTTTGTAGGTTCAAAGTGTGTTCAAGTGCATGTTGGAATTTAATGTGCCTGCTTCTTTGTGAGCAGGATAGCCCTGTTTGCTACTGGACCCATGTTTGTTTTGGTGATTCATTTCTAACAGTTTTCTTGCAATTTATTATCCATTTATGCTGATGATAACCAAGGCCAAAGGCATTATGCTTTCAGGTTGGGGGTCAGACTTTATATCCAGGTGATTTCTGGAGATGTGATATCTCAAGAACACAAGGTCATGGATAATTAGGCTGACTATCCATTTACTTATAAAAACTACCTTAAGAAAACTTTGGGGCATATTATATAAACTTTTCGATTGTTAGTGGGTGATTGTGCCTGGTAATTTTTTCTTCAAAGTTTGCACAAATGTCAACTCTGACCTGAGAAAAAGTGATGAGAATTTGGAGACCATGAGTCAAAGTCAGGCGGGTGTAAATGGAGTGCCAAAAGCTGTAATACCCTGGATGTCCACTTGGGGCTAGTGGCTTTCATGCACATCTTTACAGCCTCGTTCAAAAGACGGTTTGAGTAACGGCCTTAACACAGCCTCTGGAGCTGGAGTAGATGGAGCTAAATTTCAGTTGAGATAACGTGCAGTATGGTAGCATCCATTAGAGGGCATCAACAGCATCCCAGAGGCTTTGTCTAATTCTTTGACAGTCTTTGATCAAAGTTCGATGACTTTAGGCCTCATGTTCATCCCTTGCTTGTTAAAGCTGCAGTAGGTAGAAAGCCAGAAAACGGTTGATTTGTGAGTCTCATCTGAGTTAGGTTTCGTTCGTCTCTGCCCTGAGCCCCTCCTACCAGATGAGCACGCGCACACAGCATTTTTTCAACAGAGTTGCTATCAAGCTGCTGCTGGAATTCACCGATCCACTTAGCACAATTTTGAGTAATGTCCGAGTCAAACTTAAACCGTACTCTTTACTAACGGTTAGCAGATGACTAAACTGTTAGCAGCAATCAACTTACCGGTAGCTGTTTGTCATCTGCTTTCATGAAATCTAACTACACAACACAACTATCACCGCAACACATTACGACAAATATTACAAGGTTAATCATTTGGCAGCTTACCTGTCCAAGAGGAGAGTGGCCAGCTCCGAATCCAACTTCAGACCTAGGCTATCCCGCAGTTCTCTCCATTTCTGGAATGCTCTGCCGATATTAACACGACTTTTGTTCCTTTTTTAGTCAGCCTCTCTTTTATATTCTTTCTTTTTTAATTCTGTCTTCCTTATTTTGGGTTGTTTAGCTGTTTAGGCAGTTGTAGCCAATGCTGGAAGAGCGATTTTACCTGGTGCACTGTCCCTCATTGCCGCCTGCTCTCTCCTTCTGCCTGCAGCACAGGAATGCGCATATGCAGTAGAACAGCCAATAGGAACGCAGTGGTCTGAGCTGACCTTTGATTGGTTGATGCACATCGTCCCGATACTAATTCTTTAGAGGCTGAACACAGAGTCATGGTGAGGTGCAGAAACCTTTTGCTTGTCACAGACCACTTGACTTACATTATGCTTGGAGGATATTATAAAAATTTTACTCAATTACACTAAAACAATGTTGCTTACTGCAGCTTTAAGATTATGGAGCCCTGGGTATTTTAATTTAATGAAAAAAAATCAAAATGCTTGTCCAAATGCATTTTCTTGTTAAATAAAAAGGTTTACAGAAGTTTTGCTCTGAACAAAAATGTGTAATGAATTATTATGGCTGCTTTACAATAAACCCGCTACTACTCCTTTAAGGAGTTTGCCTGCAGAGAAACCTGGTGAACATGCTGTAAACAGAGTGTAATCTACCTTGTTTCACTTTGAAGTGTATGATTTGTTGTTTTTTATGTCATGTCACTCTTCCTGCTTTCTGATTGGTTGTGGGGCGGGAGGCCAGGACAGCAGAGAACAGGAAACGGAGTAAATGCTTTCGCAGACCAGCCCTATCGGTAAACAGATTCGGACTATTTCTAACTTCACGCCGAGGTGAATTACGAACTTCGTTTGCGGACTAGGTTGTTGTGAATGGGAGTTTCAGCGGCTAGCTGAGCTCTGAGACCATGAGGGAAGAAGACCGTTTTTCCTCCTCTGACCTCCGTCACGTTCAGGCCTTATCCAGTATCTACCTCTTCAGCGTTGAGGTTTGTAGACAACTTTGTTTCTGTTTTGAGTCTGTGACTGTTGGGATAGTGAGAGCACCAGCCTGCTGAGCTCCAGTGCACCATGTGAGAAAGAAGATTTCCGCCGCCGTGGGACGTCCACGGTCAGCCCGCCCGCCATCCACTCACCATGAGCTGGTCTTCATCCCGCCAGTGGCTCTTTCAAGCATCAAGATGCACTCCTGGATTTCTGGTGACCTGGAGCTCTCTTTCTGTGAGTACTTACCTGTTGTTTCTACAAGGATTGACTTTGACTGTTTTGGACCACCAACAACTATCAGGCCTTCAGCAGTTTTTTTTCTGTTCCTATTATTTTGGCCGGCTTGTGTCAGCCTGTGTGTGGGCCCACAAAGTTTTGACTTTTATTTATCTTACTGAAAGGTAACATAAGACAAGGATAAAGAAACATTTTAAGTTTAAAGAAAAGTAAAATATAAGGATGCTATACAGGGATGTTGTTGGAAAATTGGAATCAGCAAGTAATGGACTGAAATGTTAAATATTGCATATATTGAAATCTTTGTCAATGTTTATAGTTGATATACAGCAATACATATCAGCCATTTACCTGCAGTGTTATCTGCAAAATACATAACTATACCATAATACTTAACATTATTATCACTGAATGGGTGTATTTAAAAATCGAGATTTTCTCAAGAGTGAAATGTTGTTTACTTGTTTTCCATCTGTTCCTCACACACATCTGTCACATTGAAAGCAACAAGTCAATTTTCATAAACTAAAAACTTTGTGTTCTTAACAAAAAGTGTCAATATTGGCAGTAATGAGTTCAGAAATATTGGCATACAGGCAAAAATCTGATATTGTGCAGCCTTAGCAAAATAACACAAACACAGCAAGTGTAAAATATAAGTGTGTTTCACAAAAAAGAAAATATTAATCTAATGAGAGATGAAATTAAATGAACAGTTTGCTAAAATATTTAGTTTAAAGGTGACGTCTCAGCTTGAGACGAAATACCGAAATACCAAGTTTGTGGTTTTCTCCTTTTTTTAGTGGAAACTTGACTTTGCCTTGCCATTTTTATTTTATTTTGTTAATGAATGTAAACTAATGCATTAAGACATTGTTTTCATTTCATTCATGTGTTTGCATTAAAGGGTTAGTTCGGGTTCTTTGAAGTGGGGTTGTTAGAGGCCCATGGCACTAGTAAATATGTCAATAAAGAAACTTGCAAAGTTTCTCCCTGGGGGGAGATATCCGGGGCGGACCATAGCTAGTACATAGCAATACATGGTTCCACTGAAAGCCTCATAATTAACCCACTAATAAGTTAAAAGTACTCAAAAAACTATGCTGGCTCGACAGTATGCTAAGATACTTTACACTTTTTACACATGATGGCGCCCCTGTGTTCAGAACTATTTTGTGATGCAATGAAGGGCTACGCATCCTTCTGCCAGTTAATCCCCTTATTTGATTGGGCCAGAATGCTGCAGGCAGCAGCAGGGTTGGTTAGTGGTCACTGGATCAAAATCAAATTTAAATCCATCTCCCTGGATATTAGTATTAATTGGGCTTATTGTTTTAAATATGGACGTCAGGGCTCACCCCTCTGCTGCAACAAAGCGTTGTGTTTGCAGTGCCCATTTCACCTGAGTGTCCTACATGCCGACAAACAAACCCGATGCTGTGCAACACAGCATGACACTTTTGCCTATATACTGCTTGCATTAAGGTGGACGAGGTGTGAGGAAAGAGTGATTTTGACGAGGTGCAGGATTGATTTTCTTGATTTTCCCTGGCTTCTCTCTCTTAACAGAGCTGGTTTATCTGTTTAACATGTAGGGTTAGTGGAACATTCATCTATTTAAGTGATTGAAATGATTTACTTTTACTTTCAGCATTGGGGGGGGGGGAGAAACTTTCACTGCTGCACAGCAGTCAGACAGCGTGTGGATCAGCTGTTTACATGGAGGCTCAATATAGGAAAAACAACCGCTGCTCATCAAGATAATTTGGTGATGTTTTCCAGGAGTTATGACCGCCGTTTGTTTTGGATACATAAGGATACTTGTAAAGTCTGCCGATGGAGACGTGGTGGGTTTGAATCATAAATGGCAGAAACCGTGGTTGAACATCTAGGTTACCTGTTGGCACAGGTGTAAATATTTTTGGCTTATGTTGTCAATTTCAGTGAAATACCAGTGTGACTTGTTAAAAACACTTCAGGATGTTTCGGGATCCAGTCTGCTGTCTGTGCCACTTGTCATGCAGATCCTCCTTGCGGTAATGAACATTTATACTTGTAAAGACCCGAAGCAATGTTTTTCAAACTCAAGAGACAAACCAGAAGAGCCAGATGAAAGTTTATCTTCAAAGGAAGTATTCGTCTTACACTGATTATTTATTGGATTAAGAAACAGACATGTTTTTAATAATTACTTTACTTGACAGTTGCTGGTATTAATGTTAGCCCACAAAGTGATTCTGCGCTCACAAATGATATTTTAAGCGTCATGAAATGGCTTGAAAATATATAAAACTGTCATTTAAAGCCTTGTTAGAATGGTCCACTACACAGCAGTAGATACTAATGGTTGGATACGTATGTTTCAGTTCACTTCAGGGACATTTGTATTTATTTAGTGTCCATTAAACTACATGTTGGGTGGCATCATTTTTGAAGTTCAGCCGAAATGGACTGGAGTGGTGTCATGTGCAAATGGTCTGTACTTCTGGGTGGGTAATAGCCAAGCCAATGGCTGGTTCTGGTTTTCTAAAATTCAGTACGAAAGTTTCAGGATATCTTTCTTCAACTTTTCTAACCATGAACAGTTAAGTAGTAAGGGCATTTCATCAGCACATTGACCATTCTCTTCTGTTTCCCCACACGTTCTCTCCCAAATATCATCTGGCCTCTCCTCTGTTGTTTTGTTTAATCTGAAGTCTCCAACTTCCATGAGAGAAAGAGAGAAAGACTGTTGGAAAGAAAGAAAGAGAGTGTACCTCCGCTCCAGTTTGGAGAGATTTATGAGTGGACCAAACCAAAGAGTGTAAGAGTGTATACTCAGAGAGAGTTTGGGGGGGAGAGATTTACGATCCGCTGTATGGGTCATAATTCAAAGTTCACGCTCACATATATCACATTTGGAATCACATAGATTATGAGAGAGAACAGATTTATCATACACACAGGTAGCACATGTGCAGGCCTCCAAAAAGCAAAGAAAAGCAAAAAAACAACACCCCCGCACAAACTCACACACCAGATGGTTTTTCATTTTCAGGTAATGTGATCCTCACTTACAGAAAATCTTGTAATATGAGGACTTTAAATCAGTGTTGGTGATTGCTCTAATTTGTGATATGTCGCAACAATCAGTCTTTTTTAATACATAAGAGTAAAAGCACAGGTTGTTTATCATCAAAGCTTGCTTTATGCAACTCCATCCAACAGGCAGTCATTTTGCTGTCACTATTTATGCTAAAAATAACCAGTTTGTGGCATAAGCATACATCTGAAGATTGCAGTTACAGCCGTTTGTATAACATGTTTTGATCAAATGTTGGGAAGTAAAATGAACGGTTCCTTCCATGTTTCATCCAGTCCAGTTGGAGTTCTTTTACAAGTCTATCTTCATGTAAACTTTACTTTTATATTCCTGATGATTTACTGTTTGGAGTGTGTTTAATGTTTCATGTGCCACAGAGGCCACTCTGCTGAAACCTGTTCAGCTCTGAACACACAAACCCATCTATTTCTGCTCCTGTTTGTTAAATATTAACCACAGATTCCCACCCTCATATCCAGTGTGTATGCCAGTATGTGTGCGTGCATGTTTGGGAGATACAGAGAGAAACTTGTGCAACTTTTCTATTTGTGTCAGTGTGTGTTTCTGCATTTCTGTGTCCAGGGGAGTTTAAAATTGCCAGGTAGTGTTAGTTTTTAGTGTTATGGTGAGGAACTTGAGACCTGTCATGGCCTGATAACCACGCTTCATGTTTCTGTGATCAAATAACACACAGTGTCATAGATTTTACCTCATTCTTCTTTAAAAATTCTAAAAAACAAACCAAGCTGTCAATTTACAGCTGGTTTTGCTGGCTTTTTCCCACTGACACTGAAGGAGCAAATATGGTCATTGTTTTTCAGACTGATTTTAGAGGCGTTACCCAAAATGTGACAAGATTTGAACATTCACTTTAGAATATTATGAGGAGTGAAGGGCATCCTTCCATCAACCTATTAATACATCCATCCATTAGTCAGTCTACCCTTCCATCTACACATCCATCCATCTATATATATATATCCATCCATAAATCCAACCTCTCATCCATTCATCCATGTATTTGTATATTCATCTAGAACCATCTAACCAACCATCCATTTATCTACTCATCCATTTGTTCATCCACCCACTCCATTTATCCTTCCATGTTTTAGTGTTTCTATCCATCCACCCATCCATCCATCCATCCATCCAGCCATCCATTCATCCATCTAACCATGTGTTTGTGTATTCATCTAAGACCATCTAGCCAGCAATGTATTTATCTACCCATCCATAAATACATCCACCCACTCCTCCACTTATCCCTCCATTCTTTAATCTATCTATCTACATATATTCATCCATTGAACCATCTAGCCAACCATTTATTTTTTTACCCATCCATCCATCCATCCATCCACCCATCCATTCCTTTTCGTATGGATCCAGGTTATGGAGGGCATGAGCAAAGGGGCAGCAGGCTTAACAAGACTCCTCTCCCCAGCAACATCTTCCAGCTCATTCTGGCACAGCCCATGATTTCTCCGGGCCAGAGAGGGTATAGTTTACCTCCTATTAAGGTAAAATAAAAGCTAGAGAGGACCTCCCAATGGAGGTCTGGGCACCTGGAAACACACTTATCAGATGTCTGAACCACCTTAAGGCTTCTTTTGCTCAAGCTTCCTTCACATTTCCAGTCTCCTACCCATATGTCGTAGGCTAAACCCAGACCATCAGGGAACTAGTTTCAGTGACTTGTATATGCAATCCTCTTTATTCGGTTACAACCCAACTCATGACCATAGGTAGTTGAAACAAAGATTGACTGGTAGATCAAAAGCTTTACCTTTCACCTCTGCTCCCTCTTTAACACAATGATCTGGTTCAATGCATGCAGTAGTGCTGATGCTGCAACAATTGGCCTGTCATTCACTAAGCCCATTTACCCTCATTCATGAACAAGACCCAGAGAGACATGAACCCCCTCACTTAAAGCAAAGACTCACCTCCAACCCTGAGGGAGCAATCCTCCATTTTCTGGGAGAAGCCTCAAACTTGGACATGCTGACCCCAACCCCCACTGCTTTGCCTTTTCCGGAAAAACCCTTTTGCCTGCTGGTGGTCCTTTCCTGACTGAGGCAAAGAGAATCATGGCTGAGATTCTGAGGTACCCAAAACCAAAACCCACTTCCCACTGGCTGCACCAGGATCCACATTTGTAAATTTTGGTAACAATGACAACTCTGTTCCTCAAGAATGTTATAAATGAAAGTCCTAAAATTAAGTGAAATTAAAAACAACTTTATTCTCAAAGATTTTATCCATGATAGATAGATAGATAGATAGATAGATAGATAGATAGATAGATGGATAGTTTTTTTCACTTTCCTGCCAAAAGTACCTCCTAACAAATCAGGCCTACACTTTAACTTCACTTAACTACACTTCAACTTCAAAACTTGTGAATTTATACATCTTTAAGTATGCATTGGTATGAAGGACAGCTCAAGTGTTGTTTCAATGTGCTTTCATAAAATTGAAGACAAGGCTTGAAGATGGATGGTCATTTAATGAGATATGCCAACTCTTTTCGGATTATATAGAAAATCAACCATTCTAAGATTGACAGTAATGAGACCGTGCTGTCCGTTAGGTGACAGGCTGACTTGTTTCTCACAGTATTTCTTGTTTTTGGTCATATTTTTGTCTTTGTGATCCATATGTCTAATTTGAATTTCATTTAGATCTTTTTAAGGTGTGTACTTTTTTTGTTTTATTATTTATCTTACTTCCAGTGTAACACCTTTACATTTATATGCATGTCTCTGTTAGTGGTCTTTTACTGTCATAAAAGCAGAGGTTGAAGTATTTTGACCCCCATTCTGCATTATATACAGTGTTCAAAGAAAATGGATTCAGTATTTTTCTTTTATGCAGCTTAACCCTTAAACTCACACAAAATGCTGCTGCTTGATAAGTGTTTTTTTCTTTTCATTTTTAATTTCTTTGTAAGCATCGCTTATGTAACACTAAAGAAACTTGTCTCAGATACTTGGCCATCACTGTGATCATTGCTGAGACAGAATGAGAGGGGGCAAGTTGAACCATCCTTTTTTTCTGTTTTTAGTGATGCTCAGAGCATGTTGCTACATGATCCAAAGCGCATATATAGCGGTGTTTATTCGGTGGGCGCTACATAATACATTTTAAAGCGAGAGAAGTACCAGGTGCGGCGTGTGAGAGAGCGAAAAGGCTCAAATGCGTGTCTCATACTTTGAATGCATGAGACTTGAGAGCCCTGGAAACTTCAGAACCAGGCACGATTGGGCGGAAACTGTGAAACGGATATCCGGTCAGAATTTTAAAATAAAGGCGTATATTAAAGATAACGATGTTGATCGATGTTTTGAGTAAACACACTAAACTAAGTAAGGCCACACAGAACTAAGTTAAAGCCAGTTTGGCAACATTTATGTCTGTTGGGTTTGTAGAAAATTTTATGCATGCGTAAAATGTCCATTATCTATGTTGCTTATCCCTTACAGAGCAGCAGGGGGCTGAGGCCTATCCCAGCTGATATTGGACGAGAGGTGGGGTACACCCTGGAACAGTCACTAGACAAGCAGGCAGGGCCAAATAGACAGACCACCATTTGTACACTGACCCACACCTAGGGGCAATATTGGAGTCACCAATTAACCTAACAAGCATGATTTTGGTGAGTGGGGGGCAGCCAGAGTACCCAGAGAAAACATGAAAACTCCACACAGAAAGGCCATCTCAGCATTCGAACAGGCAACCTTCTTACTGTGAGGCATGCACACTACCTGCTTCGCCACCGTGCAGCCCCTGATGAATCTTGCTCTGCGTTAACCCTTTTCACACATACAACTGTGTTATTTCCTAGAAAATACCTCCGTAAACTTCCCAGACAATTCCCTGACCTTCTGGTGCACTCTTGGCCCTCAGCAGGAAGTATCCCTGCAGTCTGCATGGTAGTCAATGGAGGAGTGGGGCAGGGGAAAATACTAAGGCAGCAGCAGGTAAATTTCAGGGTAATTCCAGGGTGTAAAACCCTGCTGTTTGTGTTCACACATGCAGCTCACTCAGGTTATTTCAGGATAATTTCAGAACTTTCTGCAAGTGCGAATGGCGTTTAAGGGAAAGTTTAAACAAGGCAGCAAAGCCATTAAAAAAGAAACTAAAATACTGTCTTTTTTGACATTGTGATATCTTGCCATTTGTATTTCAAATGATTTTGATTCTGTTCATTCAGTAAAATCTCAGGGAAAGAACTCAAGGCCACACTTACAGTATCCCAGCCCTTCAGTGTTTGTATTCACTCCTCAAGTTTTGTTTTGTGTGCTCCACTCAGGTAGAAGAAAACAGCAAGAATCCCCGTTTTTGATGATGCAACGCTACTTTTTTGTGTGCGTGATCCCTCTCTCTTTGGCCTGAGCGAGACAATTAATGAGAGTGTTTTGTTGTCTGGAGGCTGAGTTCTTGTAAAAGTCAGTGTGATGAAGCTCTCGTGTTTTTTTTCCTCCTTATCTTGACCTTGTTGGAGCCTCCATCACCCTTCTAAATTAATATTCAAAAGCCCTTAATTAAAAAACTCGACACCCCGTCCTCCTCTGGAGCAGGATAAACAAATCTGGGGCTGTGTTTGTTCCCTTCTGGCCCATCCTATACTCTATTTTAATGATTTCACTTCAACCCCAGAAAGGGGGAAAAAAATGCAAGATGGCACGATGCAGCAGAATGTGACACAAAAAGATGAAGACAAGATATAGCTGGGGGTGAGTGAGGGGAGAAGTGGTGATGGCGACGATGGCAGAGGGGGGATGTACTGTATTTCAGCATGGTGGTTAATTACAAAAAGCATTAATGTTTTATTAACCCCTTATCAGTAATTAATCAGGGATCTTTGATGTAAAGTTCAGCTTACAAAAGCAGCAGAAAAAAACCCTCTCTTCTATATTAGCCTATTAAGCCGGCTGGTATGGACCAGTCTTGCTAACTGCAGAGTGCAGGACAGCCTCCGCAGGCATTAAAGCATTTGTTTTGACAGCGCTGTTTGTTTTCTACTCCCAGAAGCCATTGCAGTGCACCTCCAACTCCCACTAGTCTCTCACCAAAGGAGCCGGTTTGCATTTCAAATATGATGGAGCTATTGCATATTGTGCACAAAATTCTACCTTTCCCTGGATTCCTGTATGTAACGTGTTGTTCTTGACTGGCAGACAAAATTAGATGTTTTTTTTCTCTTTTTAATACAATGTTGAATTATGTACTCACTTCTTAACAGTCTGTGTTGGTGTTATCTATAGCACAAGACTGCTAATCATATCCCACAGGAGCAGCAATTGAACCAGTAAAGTGGGGGGCAGCGAATTTAACATGTCTGGAGAGTAACATTTAAAGCCACAACATGTTAAAAGAAGGTCTTACGAGGCACCAGAACGCTGTAGGGGTGCATTATGAGCTCCTCTCTATGGAAGCCCGGAGAGGACATAAATGAAAACACTTTATTTCACTGTTTTCGCTTCATAACGAGTATGTTAAGGATGGGAGTATCAAAACTTCTACAAGTTCTCTTCTCAGTGTTCGTACATCTGTCAAGATATAATTCAAGCACTTTCAAGGTGCCTTTTCAAAACTTTCAAGCAACCCACAGCTAAAGTATATGATTTAATGTATTTAAATATAATTCCCTAAACAATGAAGATGATAATATCACCACCTGATCATATAAAATGGATGACATTTAGACATTTATTCACAAAATCAAATGTGTTTTGTAAACCGGAGGAAGACAAATTAAAGGAGGAAGCAGCATTTTTTCTGCTGACAACACTATTTATGGTGACTTTCCGACTCATCACGTCTTCTTTTATTTCTGTATCAAGCCTTCATGTGCAGACTTTTGGGTCTGAGCTTTATGATGAAAAAATGCAATAAAGATTCAAGCAATTTTAAGCAACTTGACCCAAATTCAAGCCTCTTCAAATCTTGAAAATTCAGTATCATAATTCAAGGACGTTTAAGAGTTTTAAACTTCAATACAAACTCTGTCCTTTGTTATTGAATACTTTCCTGTAATATCAATACCAAATTTGTACTCTAACAAAATGTTTGTTGTCTTTAAAGTTCTACAGACTGTTTTTCATTTTTCTCTCTTTCTTCGTGCAATGGCAGTGCCACTTTCTGTGTCATGTGACTGTGGAGACCAATCAGATGGATCAAACAGTACTCAGCTGCACCCACAAACTGACACACAGATACATAACACAATTTTTGGCAAACTAATTTAGGAATTGCAGAAAGTAAAACAATTCTATGCACAGCTACTCTTAAAAAAATAATTTAAAGTCAGTTTTGAATAGGAATTGATTATGTTCAGTTTTAAAAGATTTATACATCAGTGCAACAAAGGCCCACAGCAATGTAGTTGTTTCATTTGTATTTGTATTCATGGAATAATTACAAATTTATCCAAAAACAAACAATAAACCATATGCCACTTAAGTCTTTAATGGTGGAATATCTGCTGAATTTATTATCTTAAACAATTAAATATAAATTCACTTTAAGATCTGATGGTTTTGAGTCTAGAAATTATGATTTTTTGTGCTTTTGGTCAATGAAAAACGTTAAATTCATAAACACTGTAGGAGATGACTGGGCCAAGTATCAGTATCTCAAAATAGTATGTTTTAGAGCACGTTTTTTTCCTTGCTCCTTACTTTTTTTTTGGTATCGCTTTCTGTTTTGCCTGATGAAGGTCTGAGACGGAAATGTTTGCAAATAAATGAATTTCTTGCAAGTTAGACAGTGTGCGGGAGTCTATCTTCACGTTTACATCACTTTCTATAGAAATCAGCGCTTTAATCTCATAATTTCAAGAGTATTTCAGTCATTTACAAAGTATTTGGGGAAATTTACGTATAATACAGTAACACTAAAACTGTACTCGCAGAAACCACTGAAAAAAACTACGAGTGCCCCAAGAGCACAAACCTCCACAAAGCCATTTTCAACATCGTTTGGCGAGTTGTTGTCCAAAATGTGGAAAAAGTGCCCTATCTTGAAATGTTAACCAACACTTAAAAAAATCCAACTGAAGTATTTATTAACTTACCTGTTAACAGAGAACCAGCCCTAATTTGGGACCTTAGACTCATAATCTCATACTCATGATGTAAACACAGAGGACAATTTTTTTTCTGTATATTTGTGCAGAAATTTTTACATCTGCTGATGCTGATATTTAGCTTCTAAGGTGATTAACAGCTGATGCTATTATACCGATAATATTGTGCATCCCTATTACACAATATTATTTATTTTCAATAAAAATGACCTCAATCTTTGATTAACTTTAGTCCTTCCCAGAAATAAAAAAATATTGATTAAATCTTTCAATTTTAACCCTTTCATTACCACTTTGAGTACACAATAGGGCTGTCACCTTATACTCGATATTCAAATAACCCTTCGAGCATGGGGATAAATATCCGCACTTGAAGTATAAATAAATATTTGGATGTAAAATATTAAGTGTAGCAGCAAATCAGGGCACCTGGAGCAGTTTAACATTCCATCCAACAGTGGGCGCTCTCAACGCAACCTGATCGTCAGCCACATACATTGATGTTGCTCTCTTGACCTCAGTGCCAACACTAGTGCCACTCTGGGTGGACAATAACAACACCGAAACATCTGAGGAGTGCTGTGTGGAAGTATTTTGGGTTCTCTCTCTCTCTCTCACTCTCTCTCTCTCTCTCTCTCTCTCTCTCTCTATATATATATATATATATATGTATATATGTATATATATATGTGTGTGTATGTGTGTGTATGTATGTATGTATGTAAATATATATGTATATATATGTGTGTGTGTGCGCGTGTGTATATGTATGTATGTAAATACATATATATATAGACACACATGTATACATATATACATACATACATGCATACACACACACAAATCTATCTATCTATATATATCTATATATGTATGTATATATCTATATATCTATATCTATATATATCTATATATCTATCTATCTATATATCTATATCTATATCTATCTATATCTATCTATATCTATATCTATATCTATATATATATATATATATATATATATATATATATATATATATTTACATACCATGTAGCACTAAAGTTAGGCTTCTAAAACTAAACATTTGTATTTAAACTCAAACGAAAACCTCATATATCTTTGTAAATGTCTCTGGCTCTCATCAGTAAAATGTAAACTTTTATCCTCAATAACAACCTGTTAAAGAATAAATTATCACAAAGCAATATGAATTCTTCTTATTTTAGATGCTACTATTAATCTTCTCTTGTTTTTAGTTGTACTGAGTTGGGAAATGTTCTGTCACCACCCACAGAGAGGACGATGACTGTAGCCTTTCACCTATAACCTCACCCCTTCTGTCCCTCTCAGGGTGCTGTCTGGGGGGATCCAGGGGGCAGGGGGTGAACGGGAGGCCAGCTGGACTCTGAGAGGGTGATCATGAGGTCAGTAGACCCTTTAAACACCGCTGTGTGTTTGTGTCTGTTCATGTGTGTGTCTGTGTCGGGGTATTGGACTGATATTCGGGGTGAGAGTCAGGTCAGGTTGCCTGTGTACACTGAGGTAGGGGTGTCCTGTCGGGGTCATGCTTTGGTCACTGTTGCTCACTTTGAGGAACTTCTTAGCCGGATGTGTTTCATTGCTTTGTGTAAACATTTACACAGACAATCAGTGAGTGTAACCACAATTAAGTTTGATAAATATTTTAGATTTACTCTTTGGTGGTTTTCAAGTTTGGGTAAGTTTGAGATACAAGGGGGCATTCCCTTCTTGCTAGGTTCCTTTGAGTATATATGACAACAGCAAATGAACCCTGTTTCGCTACAAAACAACTGCGCTTAGATTGCTTTAAAAAGAGGTGGTCCTATCGACCCCTGGGGCTGGTTCACTAGCAGTAAGAATACATTCGAGTGACAAGTGAACTCACTGTAGGGGTACAAGCAGCAGCCGTTACAATAAGAATAATAACGTCACAGCTACCAAACAACTTTGATCTCAACTAAATGCAAAATGCAAAAGATAATTATACTTTAGATTCATACTGTTGTTCCACATATTATTCCAGAAAAAATCACATAGATTGTATTGTAATATATTCTTGTTCGATACTTCTGTGGTCTCTAGTTTTAGTTTAAAACAGAAACAAGAATTCTGTTTTTGCATTGGTTTGCTTTTTAAAAGAATAATCAAAATTTTAATTATATTTTGGTAGTCTGATTAGCACCACCCTCAGCTAGCTGCCTTGGTGTGAGTTTTGCTAGGAAAAAAAAACAAAAGAACAAACAGAGACTAAAAGTGCACCAGGAGGACAATTCTCCACCGAGGCATTTCTTACATTGTCAGGCGAGTTCTTGTCAAAAATCTGGAAAACTGCCATATCTCACACTGTTAAAACCTTAAACATTTCTGGATCTGCATCCAGCTAACCATCAAAACCTAATCACTAGTCCGTTGCACCACAACTGATATTCCTTGAAAATGTCATCAGAATCCTTAGAGAACTTATTGAGGTATTAGCGGGGAATAAGGAAAGCTGCCCTGGGTTGCAATGTTATTAGATGCTTTAAGAAATTTCCTAGACCTGCATCCATATTTGGATCACCACCAAACTCAAGTCACTTTCTTCTTCGTGCCATTTTGTCAAATTCCATTCATTACTTGCAGATTTATCCTTTCACCCATTTGCCAATTTTAAGTCACCTCCCCATTAATTCCTTCACTCTGCCTGCCTTCTTGCACAAGTTATTCCAATCAAAAGCTGATCGGGGTGTTCCCTCACTTACATGGGACTGAACAAGGCCAAGTAAGGGGAAGCTGGCAGGAAGCAAACGTAGCCATGGCAACAATAGTAAAGGCGAAGCTAACAGTTGAGGTGCGTTCACACCCAACGCGACTCGGCGACCGGGATCGGGTTGCTCCCCCAAGTTGTGTCACCTGTCCATAAAAAGCTAATTTCAACACCGACATGTTTCTCAGAGAAGTCGCTAGAGTTTCACCGCAATCATATCATATCTTATAGATCTGTATATATTTGTATGTATTAGCTGACATTATTCCAACTGTATCCTTTTCACTCATCTATCGAACTTAAACACTGCAGCTGATGCAGATGAAGAATGACAGGACAGCAGAGACCCACCACTTCTGTTGTATAAGGCAGAACTAATGTACTCACTAACTCATGTTTCCACATTGGATTGTCACTCTAATGTGATCCGGAATAAGAAACAGTTGTTGTGCGTGATTGGCTGTTGCGGCACAGCCACGCGTGATGTCGCCTGAACAGTTCAAATTTTTCAACTTTGGTGACCGAGCGACCCAACCTGGTTGGGCTACCCAGTCGCTTTGTATGCGTGACCAGGTTGGGTCGCTTGGTCACCAAAGTTGAAAAAATTGAACTTTTCAGGCGACATCATGTGTGGGCCGGCCCTGCCCCATTGCAGCTGTACATTGACTTGGAGAGTGGTTACCCGCGTCGCCCAAGTCGCATTCGATGTGCAGGCACCTTTAGATGGACGTAGGAAATGAATGAACAACTTAAAACATGAGCTTCTAAAAAGCTTAATGCGTAAATTATAAATGACAGACTGATAAAAGAAGGACCTGGATGGAAATGACAACCGCCTAGGATGTTTTAGGCAGCAAACCGCTATCTCCACATAGCTTTACAATTCCGTCTGATGTCTGCCATGTTTGTTTACATTAAAGTTTCATTTGATTACGTGAGATTACATGTTGTGAGAGTAGAGGCCCTGGCTGTTGGTGAATGAAGTACGTGAAATAATAGGTTAATGTGTGGTGTTCAATGTCTGTCTTTCAATCAATCAATTAATCAGTCAATCTTTATTCCTATAGGCCCAAGTGTCATCCCAAGGTACTTTACAATAGAGCTGGCTGAGCCATACTCTTCATTTTAAAGATATACATATGTGCATATATACATACATCCAGAGATGTATCCATCCAGACAGAGACAAAGGGACTACAAATAAGAATTTATGATCGTGACAAACCCATGGATGCCCAGATCATAAATCTGTCCTCACCACATTGCCTCTGCTGAATATAGATTCAGTCAACCAATCTTTGTCTGTATAGTGTCATGTTTGTCTTCGTTGAATATAAATTTTTCAAAGGTAAGCCCCTTGAGATGTGGTATCTCAATTTCAAGAGGGACTTCATGTCTATATGGCTGTAAAGATATTTACTATGGATGTATAATCAATACAACCATGGATAGAGAGATCAATCTAATATTAAAATTAATATATCTATTATGAATATAATTGGGACAGGAATGATGTTGATTGATTGTCTTTGTGGCACACCACACACTGCAAGAACAAAACTGTTAAATTGGTCATTGTTTGTCCCCAATAATATAAAATACTAATACTAATAATATATTATACCAATTGGTATTATTAAAGGGGGGGATATTAGACATAGAAATATTTCTGAACATTTTTTGAGGAGTCTAGTTATCTGCCTGTTTTGACAGTTATAGTGGATTTGTAAGCAATGTAATGTGGCCATTTTTTCTAATATCAGACAGAAACTGCTGTGAAGTGGATCACGAATAACTAAATAGAGCAAAAAACAACAACACAATAATTACAAGTAATAAGCATTCATATGTGAACTTTTTTAGTTGAAGGTTTATTTGCATATTTGGATGTAACAAGGCTTGCATATTGATGATCTTTGTTTGATTTGTATCAAGTTCTGTGAGATTAAAATACTGTTTTGTGTTTTTTTATTTTTTCCCATGGTCACGAATAATTCAATAATTAGATATCACCACGACTTAAATACTGGTTTTTAAGTTGGATTTTCCTATAAAATGTCTTTAACTTGCCTGCTTTAAATGTTTGAGGTTTTACTTGCATTATTGTCAGACTATATTTTCAAAGCAAATCATCTGAACCTTTATAGAAAACAAACCCATTTCTTCTTAAATACAATTAACACTATACCTGTGTGCATCTTTTAGCAGCTATGAGATTGACAGACATTTTATTAGTTCAAACACACCACTGTAAATGTCATCTCCTTTAAAGTTTCATCCACACACAAAAACTAAACACAAGCATCTCCCCCGCACAACTCTCCCCACATCCAAGCATGTTCTCTGCTCCGCAAAAGTACGACAACACACTGGAGGCCATGTTACCATTGTTGATGCTTTTGTTGTTATTGTTCCTGCCCGTGTTGATTAAATTAGGAAATCCTTTAAGTCGGCAGAAAAGAGGGGAGCGTTGTTTTATTATTAAAGAGGAAAGAGACACCCCGGCAAACATCGCAGCAGTTAATGAGAAGTACAGCGGAGTGCTTCAGGACTTGGAGATTTCAATAACATGGCAGTACAGCCCCCCACCCCCCCTGTGCGGAGGATAATACAACAGCCCCCCCTCCGACTGCTTGCTCCTTCCTTGTTTTCTTTTGCTGGCAGAGCAGACTGTAGGTGCTGTCGGAGAGACAAATGTAGTTCAACAGCCTTTAGGTTCGCTTGTTGTTTTCTCCTTTTTTCTGTTCAGGTTACAGAAGATCAGGGTGAAAACAATGTGAGTTTTGGAAAACAGATGAATATAATTCTTGTTATTCAAAATGATAATTTACAACCAATCCTTAGGAGCACTAAGTGTGAGAAATGTGACTTCATTTTCATGAACAAAGGCCGGTGCTGCTACTCCAAGAAGTAGTGGAGGTACCCACTGTATTTGCATGCAGGTAGAAAAAGAAACAATATTTTATTAGTCCAGTGGGACATGGACTTTAAAATATATGTAAATATATATATTAGTCTGATTAAAATGTTACCAAATCAAGTTTGTTAGAGTTGTTCCAACACCTAACCTGACACCCTAGATAAACTGGATTTCCCTAGTCTGTCAAGGCAACAGCCCTTAGAAGGTGTTTGGGAATCAGTCAATCAATCATCTTTATTTGTATAGGATCAGTTCATAACAAGTGTTGACAAGTGTTGTAGCGGGAATGGGCAGAACCTTATAAAAGTAAATCCAGCAGGTGATTGGATAATCTTTCCATCAATCACATTCATTGTGGGCCAATCAGATAATGTGGTAGGTGGGTGCTTCAGCTGCAGTGTAAAATCCTTTTTATTGAGAAGTGCTCTCAGTGTTGTTCTTTGTTTTGTATTCGCTACAGAAATGTGGTCCAGATCTGATTAAACTGCTACTGGAGCTGTTAGCATCCTTGCTGATCTCTTTCTGACAGTCAATACCTGTGGTCGTCTGGCTCATAGCTCCCACTTCTTCCTGCTTCAGAGGACACTGATTGGGTAGCGTCAATTTGGGCCGTCCACAATTGTAGGTTGAGGCTTGGCAAGGTGGATCTGTCTGATTATAGACATTGAATCAGGCGATAGCAGCTGCTGTGCAAGGTTGACTCACATCCAAAGGTAATGCAGTTGGAGATCAGTTTACACTTCCATGTGTAAACTGTATTTGACACACTGACATATTGTTGCTGTTGAGTCAGAAACTTTGATCTCCAAAACTGCCATGTTGAGGGGGGATTAAAAGAAAATAATAGTCTATTACTGACAGATTAAACATTGCAAATTTCCCTATGTGGGACAAATAAAGGTTTATTCTATTATATTAATTCAATCAGGTTTTTTTTTTATTTTAATTGGTTGATGATTTATGACACCTACTGAGCATGAAGTGTAGATTTGTTTGTAAACGTGCAAGTTTTGTGAATTTTATTTGCTGTGGACTTTATCCGATACCATGGTGAAAAATGTCAGTGGTTTTAGTTGGTAGAACCAGTGCATTGCTAACTTCTGGGTTGTTAGTTGGTTAGTTTGTCTGTTTGCTTGTAGTTTGTGAACAGATAACTCAAAAACTTCTGTCAGGTTTCAGGAAATTTGAAGAATATGTTAGTCATGAAACAAACCATTAGATTTTGGTTCGATTAGGTACGGTGTCCAAACCCATGTGTTTATTCAGGATGTTTTTTTTGGTGATTATTAACATTGCAAGATTGGGAAGTTTTACACATTTTCATCAATAACTCAGTAAGTTCGTGACAGCTTTTCATGACATTTTCAGGGAATGCTGGTCATGGCACAAAAAAGAAGCGGTAAGATTTTGCTGATGATCTTCATGTGGGTGTGGATTCAGGATTTTTGTCAAAGGATTTGTAAACAGTATTAGATTGGGTGGTTCTCCACATTTTTGACAGTAACTGGATCACCAATGTTGGAAATGCCTTTGTGGAGGTTTGTGTTCTCTGAGCACTTCTAGTTTACAAATGTCCTAGTACCATAATCACGCCGACAAAGCGACATGCCACTGCCTAACCAGGTGTTTTTTAAGCTTTTTGTACGTGCAGCAGAAAAACACAAGACCCTGTCAGAGGCTGACATTATTGTCTTGAGTAGTGTCTCAAAAGAATAAACTTTTGTGTCCTGTATTTTTGGCCTACTAGGAAGACATTAGTATCTGCCTGTTGACGGATCAGATCAGGGCCAGTTTGAAATCCAAGACAGATTAACATTTAAAAAATTGGGCACCTCTTCTTTTGTTTTCCGCAGTCACACAGATTGTGGTGTAGGTGGGTGCCATCGTCAGGGCTAGGTCAAATATTTAAAGTGCTTTGTGTATGTTTGGATGTATGGAAGCATTTGGGTGTGTTTGCTCTATGTATGTGCATCTACATCTGTTGTTTGGAGGACCGTGTCACACTGTGGCTCCATCAGACAGACTGGAACTGCTTTCCCTCCTACATGACTGCTGTTTCTCCATACAGGCCTGAGAAAGAGAGAGAGAGAGAGAGAGAGAACACATAATGTTTACATGCACACACTGTGAGTCTTTGACCAGACAGAGCAGTAAACAGACAGCAATCATAAAAACATGTTGTTGATCCGTCACAGTGTTTAGTCAGAGGAAGCTACTGAAAGAAACTGAATATATGTAATTAAAGCTGTCAGTCAGAGGTGTTGTAGCATTGGTTTCATTTATGTTTGTTGTTACAGTTTGTACTTCTACGAAATAAAAACTTGACTTACTAACATTAACCTACTCCAGTCCTGTCCATGACTATCATTTTTTTCACTTTTAAGTCTAGAAGTGCTTCCATAGTATAAATATAGAATAGAAGGCAAATTAAATTTTTTTTTTAAATAAAATGGCCAGCAGGTCTGGGACCTGCCATTAATTAAAAACAGTACTGATTTGAGGGCCAGATTTTGACTGAAATTCAATGCACAAGACCCAGTGTCCAGAAAGTAGACACATCAGAGTCAAAGGATTGCAAACTCCACTAAAAGTGACAGGCCTTAAAGCAGCCCGGATGTGCAAGTTTCACCTACACAGGAGCACACATGCTAACAAGAACACGCTAATTTTGCTGTACACACATTGACTACTCACAGAAAATGATGTCTTCTTTCTTATAACATGTTTAGCGTCCCTCATTCATTAGTTTGGGCTGTAGACGCTCACACACGGTCCTAAGTGGTTACTAGGAAAACAGTGAATTTATCCACATGCGCTACCTTGAGAGGATGGTGCAGTATGATAAAAAATTGATTAAAGGACAAATTTGGAGCCTTGTGCACTGATTGATTTGCAGTACACGTTATTTTGGCGCAGTTTGTTTTAACAGGTCCCAAGAGTGGACACAGGGCCAGAAAAGGGTCTGTTTTGACAGGACATTATTGACCTATTATTCAAATTCAGAAAACTGAGTACAAACACATCTGTGTGAAAAATGATTGTAATAGCATGTAGAGTGCGTGCCTCATAGCAAGAAGATTGCTTGTTCGACTCCCCATGTTGATACAGTATTTCTTTGTAGAGTTTCCGTGTTCTCCCTGTGCCTGCGTTTGTTTTCTCTGGGCACTCTAGTTTCCTCCAACAGGATAAAACATGCAAATTAGATTAATTGGTGCCTTGAAACTGTCCTTGCATGTGAGTGTGAATGTTGTCTGTCTCTCTCTGTGGCCCTGTGATTGGCTGGCAGCTGGTTCAGGGTGATCCCTGCCCAATGTCAGCTGGGATAACCTCCAGCCCTGCAACCCCAAAGGGATAAGTGATGATGGATGGGTGAGAGATGGATGATCGATGGATGGCTGGAAGTCATGAGGTGATCAACACTTACCTCCGATCAGCTCCAAACTAATGACTGGTGGTCTGCGTACTCAGTTTACACTCCATCTGCATCAGTCTGCTCCCCTCTCTCTGCACATGCTCTTAACAATTAGTAAGTGATTCTGATGAAGCACACTACTGAGGATTATGGACAAATAGTGTCAGCTGTCATTTTCTGCTGCATCTTTTTCTATCCTTTTTTGTTTTTCCTTGTGATACCCGCACATGTCCACCAAGGACAGGACAGACAGACTGGAAGTTGAGGGTCAGTGGGCTAACTTCAGCAAAAGAAGCAAAGTATAACAAAGAAGTGTGAACTACTGTAGAGGAGGGAGGGCTGGGACTAAAATAACCCAACAAATGGGCAGATGATTCCCTTTTACTCTCTGTTAACACAGAGCTTCCTCATACCACTGCAGGTTATCAGAGAGACACAGGGTAAAGGTCAGACAGGAGTCCTCTTAGTGACCCCTGACTCTGCCATGACCCTGTGACTTCAGATTTATCAGGACAGAGTTAGGTCAGAGTTCAGAGAGGGTCATTTACTGTTCAAAGACACCCTGAGTCTGAGGGTTTGTCCCAGACTATTGTTACTGGACAGGCTGTCCTGACAGAGGAGGGACATCAACACATGACGAACACTACAGACTTGTCTTCAAGGCAACATTTCCATCACTTTTTGGAAATTTAAAGTAAATCGTAATGATGAATAACCTTTTTTTACTTTAGCCTTAAATAAACTTTTCCTTGAAAAATGTGAGTGTACGAAGCCTTTTTTTCCTCATGCGCTTCAAAGAAAAGGTTGGTGATGACGAAAGTAAGCGAAAGGTTGAGTTTAATGTTATTTTAAAAAATATTCTCACCATTTTTAAATGCTTTGACATTTCAGCTATTTCCTTGTCTAAAAATATGAACTTCTTTTACATTATATTTATATTTTTTTTCAACATTTTGACTTATTTATCCAAAATGCTAACCTACATCCTGACATTTTGACAGATTCCCACATAATTTTGACTTTCTTGTATAACATTTTGACATTATTTTAACATTTTAAATTTTATTTATGACCTTTTCATTTTGATTTCAACAATTGTTTCCCAGTCCCTTTTTCAAGGACATTTCCCTCACTATTTCAAGATATTCTCACTGCATTTTAACATCTAACAGTCTAACTTTTATCATCGTGTTTATTTTTTATACAATTATTTTCAACATTTACATTTTATCTCATCATTTACATTTTTTTTCCATAACATTTTAATGTTTTTACCATTATACAGTTTTTCTTAGTTTTAAGGGCTTGATCTTTAAATTTTTACTTGGAAAGCAATTTATCGTATTATTATAAGTTATTTTTCAAACATTTTCTGTTGAGATTTATCTTGAAATTTTGACTTTGTTTTTTTTTTCTGTATTATTTATTTTATATTTTTTCAGGACATTTTATTTTATTTTATTTTATTTCACTAATAATTATCTGATTCTTTTCTTGATATTTTGACTTTTAGTTTCAAAACTTCAGCCTTCTTTCAGCATTTGGACAGTCCTCAAGCCCCGAGTTGAACTCCACTTAGTTTCCCTCAATATTATGATTTTTTTCTCTTAAATCTAGCTTTCATCTTCACATTTCAATTTTCTTTTACATTTCAGCTTTTGTTGGTATTTTGACTGTTTTCAGCCTTTTTCTTAAATTAGTCATATTTTACTCATTAGTTTTACTTGTCAACATTTAGATACATATTCTTGACTCTTGAACTTTTTTCTCATCAGTTGGACTTTTATCTGTGAGTACAAAATTAAATAAGACATTGTCCTCTTATTTTTTTCTTTTACACGTTTGTCCTCAGTACACTCCTGCAGTGCAATGATCATAATCATAACTTTTAGAAAGAAAAAATACAGATGTCATCCATGCTGCGATAAATAAAAATATTTATTGCTTCCCTGGTGTTTCAGGTTGACAAATCTAGAGAGGCCACCCCTTGACCTTTTGACCGAGCCGGGCCTTATGGGTAATGATGATACTGATGGCCTGACAGCCAACTTACCCAGTGGCCATCTGGAGCAGCTGTCATGGTGGCTGATTGAGAAGGAGACCCACCACCGGCCGTGCATTGATTTTTTTCTAAAACCAGGAATCCCCTCCCTTCTCAGGCACCCTGTAGTCGAATCCTTTAGCACTATGCACACCCTGAACTTTGACCTAAGAGAGAGTGGAGCTGGAGGTCACTGTCAATGCCCCTCTTAGCCAGCCCCCTGCACCTCCCCACTTCAAGCATGTGTCAGTTTCCCGACAGACATGTGCTCTTGGACAGTAACTATGTAATCACTCATATCCTAAAGGACATTGGACACCAGCATTTCTTGTCAGGTAAAATCAACCTACAGTGCAGTGCATTTGAAGGAGGCTAACAGTAACAGTGGTGAGAAAAAAACCTCTGTTAAGCAGTTGGAAATCTTGGAGTGGGGCCAGTCTCCTGTTGAACAGCCACCACTAAAGCTGCGTGGGGGTTTGAGTGAAGGATGGGAGGTGTGCAGACACAAGGAGCTAAAGTAAGAATTGGAGGTATTGACAAATCCATGGGCCAATCATAAATCTGCCCTCATCATATTTGTCACTGCTGAATATACATTTATTCAAGGTTTGCCCCTTGAGATGTGCCGTTTCGTTTTCAAGAGGGTCCTCCTCTCTAAATTTTTGTTGAGGTACTTGTCATGGAGGGATAATCAATAACAATTATAGATAATGAGATCGTTCTAATATCAACATTAACAATAATGATTATAAGGTAGAGAGGACTTTCATATGCAGTGATCAGAGGACCTGGTTCAGTTTGACATGAAGTTGTAGCGTTGCAGTTTTGATTTAGTTTTCTTTCACACTGCAATATTGTGAAACATGGGCACTGCCACTGGGTCTGAAACTGCAGTCTTCATTCCTGCCATTCAACCTATTGCTGCACTATGACCTGAAAATGCACGACCAGGCACATTATTGGCCCAAAGCAGTTTGGATTTTTTCAAATATATGAAACAAAAATAAGCTGTATTTAGGCTGTGTCAGGTGACGTCAAAAATGACAGAAACAATGCAATATGAAAAGCCGTTTGGGCGTAGAATTGATATCGGTGATATCAACCATAGTTATGCTCTACTAGTACTCAAATATGGAGTACATGTACTCAATTTTGGTCAACTAGTAGACTTCACCAGTGAATCAAAAAGTGCCACTAGTAGTACTAGTGAAGCAAGAAGTGTCAGTAATACTAATATTAGATCAAAAAATTTTCCCCAGTATTACTAGTAGACTGTTTTGGGTCTACTAGTACTACTAGTAACCATTACATGCTAATAAGGGGGCGGGGAAATGCAAATTCAGGCTTCCCCTTGACTTTGAAAATATTGCAACCAATCAGGGTGCTGGATATGGTTATGATCCCTGCTACTTTTTTTTCATTTAGTCAACTAGTACTACTAGTGAGATATTTTGAGGTTACTAGTAGTACTAGCAAACTCTGACTCTGGTCAAAATTTTTGTTTTACTCGTAAATGTTTTTAGCGCACTAGTGCGTGAGTAGACCTTACAAGTAAAGCAAAATCTCCTACTCCAAAATCCTAATCTCCAAAATCTCCTACTAGTAGATGATTTTGTGTTACTAGTACTAGTACTAGTACTAGTACTAGTACTAGTACTTTTCACCTCTGGTACGATTCCGATATTGCAGCCTTGAGTATTGGCTGATACCGATGTCGATCCGATACGATATCAGCAGAAATCATACATACTTTTATTACTTATTTTGTAATATGGACTGTAAGAAAAGGTTTGATCAAAGGAGATTACTCAGAGAACATTAGTCAGCAATAGTAGGTATGAGAAAAATGGACCCATTTGTTATTAACCAGTGGGTTAAATAATTTTAACCTTTGACATATGACTATACTACAATTAAATAAAATAAATAATAATAAATTAGAAGTTCCTGAAAAGTAACCTCAATAAATCCAATAAAACAAAAAGTTATTTTTAAATTGCAAAATAACCACTGTGTTTAACTTAAGCATAAGCATATTCTACAACTGACTGAACTAAATAAAAATAATTTAGAATGGACTGCTTGTATCGGAGTGCTTATATCAGAGATTTTAGATGCAGGCCGATATAATCCAATATCAGCTCTTTTGCTGATATTGGACTGATATCCGATATCAATATCGGATCGGGACACCCCTAACTACTAGTAAAGCCTTGAGTTTTTACTAGTAACATTTTTTAAGTCTGCTAGTACTACTAGTAACACAAACAGCTTTCCATAATGCGTAACCACATTCTGCACTGACTTGTATTTGTTTGGAGGACTGGTGGTGCTAGCATTATCAATGTTAGCCACACTCTGCTTGATATTATCTACTAACACAGTGTGAGCTAGCTCACTGTGGTGATATTTTAGCCACAATGCACTGCTTTTGGTTCATATCCCTTGTTTTGTTGTTGTTTGGTTTGGTTTAGATGGCTTCAAACCAAACTCTTGGAAGCACACCAAAACCTCCATTTTCAAACAGATTAGAGAGCATGTGTAAGCTTTTACATCACCCCAAAACAACTAATCTTTCCAGAAAAAAGCCATCTGGAGTTCTTTGGTTTAAAAAAAAGCACATGTGAAGTGTGAAGTGGCCTGAGTCTAACCATGGTTTTATGCTGAAGTCTTAGTTTTACGGTTGATCTTTGTGGTGTTGCTTGGTTACCAAGTCACCTTAATTATTTGTTTCTACGATAGAGCATTTCAGAGCTTATCATGACAAGAGTGGCTAAAAGAGACCTAACAGGCTTCTGTTGGGATATTAATCATTTGTAATGGTATGACTAGTCTGGATTTTTGGAGCATATAACTGCAAGAGTGTAAGAGATCTAATATTCTTATGTTGTTGTCGAAGGAAATGGTGCCAAACGTTGAAGTTAATGGTTCATCATCACATAGCCAAGAAAATGTACACAACAGTAATGCCTGCTTCAATCACCACTTATGGGCATTCAGGACTGTTGTTGTATCTAATGTTAAATGCATCAAATGCTCAATAATATGTTGTTTGGTCTGAAATCCAAGATCTTTAAATTTCTAACCCTGACCCAGAGCAGAGCATTTCACACAGACAACAACATTAATCTGACCCCAGAGTCTCAGTTTCTCCTCAGTAGTTGCCGGTTATGTAAGCAGAATGATATTGATATGCTGTTTTGATTGAATTCTGAATGTGTGGAGGATCACGGCAGCTTGTAAACATGTCCAGCTCTCTCGACAACACCCACCCCCCATCATCCTACCTCAAAACCCTCCCTGTCTACTTAAACAGACACCTACACATACCAGCTCTGGCGTATAGTGATCCGTATAATCCGACAGGCTCGGGGAGTGACTGATAGCTATTGTTGTGTTGGAAAGCTTTTGTCACCTGACAAAGAGCTGCAGCTTTGGCCCTCATCCCTCTGCATCATCCTCTTCCTCATCCTCTCTCTCACGGGATATGGAAGGGCCTCAGAGCCCCATCATGATGACTGATGGAGTCTCTGGGATGGATGAGGAAGAAGAAGGTGGGGGTGATGGTAAACTCAAAGGCTATCTTCATCTCGTGGAGAAAAACACAAGTCTGCTTATGACATTAGAATTACAGTTTGTGCTTTAAATCACAGTTTTTAGCTCTCATTTTAAACAGTACTATGAGATGGCATGTAATGAGACACGCTGTCAGTTTTGCAAACCTCTGCCAGCCTTCACTGCTTACTTTTTTGAATTAGGAATTTGATAAATCTTCACTCCATCAGATTTATCAACTTACATTTCTAAGATGCACTTTGGGCCTTTTTGCATTTATTTAGATAGGACAATGGGCAGAGTCAGGGGCAGAGGGGAAGAGAGTGGGACAATTGGACTATAGTTTTCATCATTATATTATTATTACTTGTATGTATTATGTCAAGGGTTCCTTTGAGCCCCATAGCTGTGCCCTGGAAGAGTAGAGTTCCCAAGGATCTAGGCCTGGGCTCAAAATATCAATATGGCAAATATCGTCACGCACTCCTTGCTGATACATGTATGGATACGGATTCTACAGTATCGATACAGCCTCACAGGCTGTGACATTTGTTGTCAGGGACACTTTTGGTGATGTTACCAATGGCACAGTTCAGAGTAGATGCCAAACTACATGATGCAGCACATGTTCCAAATATCAAATTACTCCTAAGATCTTTGAAATCCTGAAATTTAAATGTCTTGGGTTGTAGAGCCATTTTTGTCCCTCTTCGTTTTGCATTAGCAATAAAAAAAACAAAAGTTGTCGGGATTTCTGTTAAAGGCATAGCAAATGTCCACAATTTACTCATTTCGGGATGCGTATTGTATCATGAGGTTGCTTGAAATACCCAGCCCTACTAGGATTCATACAAAAAAAAGACCCACATTGCTTTTAGTTGTCAAAATGGGCTGACAAACACATGCACACACATTCATGTTTTTATCAAGAGACCTGTGAAGATAGCCTGCAGTAAATGTATTGCCATTAGCCCAATTTACAAATATACCATGCTGCTTTTTTGCCATTGAGGTTTGTATTGGTTTTGCCATAACATGAAATTGGTGTCTTCAGTTACTCAGGCCACAGTGTGAGTACAGTATTACAGAACAAAATGTAAGTGGTATCAATTGACATCTTTGGTCTTTTTGCTTATCAGTTCCCTTTTCATTTCCTTCCACTGACAAGGGTCAGACGTGGTCAAAATTATGGCTTAATTTCCAACGTAATGGCCCTTACTTCACAAATCTCTGTAAGTGGAAACACCAGCAACTTGAAGAAGCATTTATATAAGCAGCATAGCGTTGTATTAGGAGTGTCATGTGTCTAATGTTGTTGCCACTGAAAACCAAACAGAAAATAAAAAGGAATCGATGAGGGAATTGTTAGAGATATTGGATCAGTAGGTAGAGTCATTAATGGCTTTTGTATCAATAAAATCTCATCAATTTCCATCCCTAATTACTACCTTTTGGGACGAAGCAGAAGTGGATCAGCTCGTTTCCCCATTCTGACTCTGCAACATTCACAGTGGATGTGAAGCATCACAGGGGTGTAAATATCACCTATTACAATTAGAGACGTTCCAATACCATTTTTTCCCTCAAGATACCGATAATTGTGCTGTGGGTATCAGCTGATACCGCGTTCCATTCTGACACCAGTATGTTATAAAAAATAATATCATACTACACCTGCATAGTTGTGTTGAAATTAGCAACACTCGTGCCACCCCTCGAGATTTTATCTTTGCACAAGTTGCATGTCGCAGTCTTGCTGGTGGGAGCATCCAGCGTGAAATATTGCCACACCACCGACATGATCGTGCTAGTTAGCTTAGCTCCAAGCCTCGTCAACCAGCTCTGTCTGTTGTGTGATCAATTCCTCCAGGTCCCTGCAGGTTGCAGCACAGCACTACTGTTTTAAGAGCGATGAAGAAGAACTGTGCCAGAGTTTAACGGTACTAAACAGTAAATAGATTACTAATTTAATAAATTACATTGTATCGGATGGTGCCTGAACTCGCCGGTAGTCGCCGATACCGATACAAACATTTTTGGCAGTATCGGAGCAATTTCCGATACTGGTATCGGAATCAGAACAACTCTAATTACATTGACAGTGGGGAATGGGCTGTTGTTTAAGCTTAGTTACCACAATCCAGACAACCCAAAAGGGGGCCCTGATCCCAGGTTGGGCTTTAGGTATAATATGATAATTTTAACCTTTAACATAAGAATGTTAAAATGTTAATAATGTTATGCTTGGCAATATTGTTTTGTCACAGTCAAACCTGTCAGGCTTCTTAGACTGAATATAGCATGTGCACAAGGAGGCTGGATTTGAAACTGAGCTCCTGTACATGGGGCTCATAGACATGACCACTAGACTAGCTGCCCCCCCTTTGAGATTGATTTACAAACACCAAACCACTGTTTTGATTTCATGGGTGAGTTTCACATAGTTTGAGAGAAAGTCATCCAACACTGGCCCTCTGGGTGTTCACCACAGCTTTAAGTATGTCCACATCATTTTTGAATCACTCGCATCAGTTTTTTAGTTATTTTAAAATCCAATCCAAGTTACAAAAGCATAATAAAATCTTCAGAGTCCTTCAAGAATAAAGGCCCAGTCTGGGATCTAAGTCACGAAGTGTGAGGTGGCCTTGAGACTTGATTTTTGCCGCTTTAAGGCAGACATCCTTCAGCCTTTGCATTAAGAGAAATTATCTTGAGTCTTAATCTTGTCTTATGTGAACTGTGTTGTTCAGTAACACAATTGGTTCAAAAACCAATAGCAGCGTGCTTGTGAGTATGAAACAGGAAGCTCATGTAGTTAACACAGCAGGGAGGTGAAGAACTGCGAGGCTCTGCAGGACTGGAAAATAAGAGGAATTTGTCAAATTTGAAAAGGGAAAAAATCTCTTTGTTAAATCATGCTCACTGAGCAACAGTAGCAAGTAAAATTGAAAAACAGCAGACACTTTCAGAGAAGCAGGGATATCAGAGGTAACCACAGGCTCACGCTAGCTGTGGCTGTTGGCTAAAAATTGCCGTTTCCTGTTATGAATCTCTCTGCAGTGCTTGATCAGGTCCGTCCCTCCCATACATACTACATGTGTGTCATAGGACTTTACACGCAATTGTTTATCAGCAATTTTCGGCTAAAATGTGGCATCAGCTTGTACAGTAACTGGTTACCACAGCCACGTTCAGGACACTGGCAGCATGGTGGCTGACTGGGTTAAAGCATACGGGTGGAAACTTTGAAGGTTGCAGCAAATTTACTCCTCCAAGCTATTGTGGCTAAAAGGAAGAGACAGATTTTAAGTAAATTCACTTAATGGATTGATTTATAGCCGTTTAAAGCAAGCTAGCTCTTTCTCACGGCTTTGAAGCCAAAACAGCATACACAGTTAAGTACAGGTGACTCAACACATTCAATATAAATAACACAGCAGTTCTCATGCACCAAAGGCCCACACTTTGCGCTCATGATCATAGTTCACCCACACAATATAGATAATAACTTGATATTATTAAACATGAGTGTTAACAACAATGATTGCAGAGATAGAAATGGTAATAATACAGCTACAGTAACAGGCTGTACATTCAGGGACAAGTAGATGCAGGCTTAAATGTATCAGATTTAGTTATACTTTTGCAGTCAGTGACCCTGTAAGAATCCTAGTCTTTGCATTATCTCAGACTGAGACTAAAAGCTCTGAGAGCTGCAGTCAAATTTTGATTACATTTTCTACGAAGCCCTTCATTATAATGCTTTTTAAAAACATTATGAGCATGTTTGTGAGGTATGACACTGCTCTTATAATATAAAATAATTATAGTTAAAGCACTTGTGTTGGTTTATAATGCTTTATAATAGTAATCATAAGTTTCAGTGTCTGTAATCAGGCAGATCCATCTTGCCAAGCTCCAGTCTACAATGGCTGTGTGCAGCCTAAAGTGGCACGGCCCAGTCAGAGTCCTTTAGAACAGGAGGAGTGGAGCCTGGGCAGGAAATGACTGCTCGCTCAGAGATTAGCATAGATGCTAACAGCTTTAGTAGAGGTTTTATCAGATCCTGACCAAGTTCTTTATTAAAAGAAGAACAAGCATTAACACTGACAGCTCTTCTGGATGGAAAGGATATTTTCACTCCACTGCCGACACGTTTTGGTGAGAGTTTGCTCTACAAAGTGGCATACATTTGTATTTTAGACCCTGTCAGTAGTGCCCCCCTACTACATTATCAGATTGGTCCGTAATGGATGTCTTTGAGCGAATGACTGTCCAATCACCTGTTGGACTTACTTTTGAATGTTTGCTCATTCCCAAACAGTTTCTATGGGCTGTTACCCAGATGGACTCGTCAAATCTATTGAACGTTTCATGTAGCGTGTCAGGTTAACTGTGTGATTTATAAACATATTGACTTAAGTGTAAAGGATGTCGTGAAGCTTTGCATTTGAATTTCTCACCGTTGATGTGAAAAGTAAAGATGAACCCACATGTTATTCAGTGACTGATAATTTTTTAACAGCAAGATTTCATTTCAGTTTTCCATTTTGTCTTTCCACCTCTATCTAGCTTTTATTACCTTTCTGATATTATCAATTTTACCTTTTAGATTTTAAAGACTAAAGTAGCCTATTTCTATGAAGAACCCTCAAAAGCATTTAAGGCCAAGAGAAAAAAATATTGTCTTGAATTTGAGCCACCAGTGGTTTGAAAAAAAAAAAAGATTATAAAATTTGAATTAAGTGGAAAGAAAAGAAAAGTTTAGTACAGTATTTTGTTTTCTATTCTTGCATGTATTAAATACTATTTTTGCATGTTACTAGGAGCATAAAAAAGTAAATAAAGTAATTTATAATATAATTGTAATATATTATAAATGTCTTATAAGTTGATTACAATGTATTACAAGAATGAAAGCCTTAATATACTTTAATCTTTTTAGATATAGTGACCTGCACTTATAACATCATCAGTCTTTATGGAATGCTTTAAAGTGTGTCAGATTTGTTTATGTTGCATTATCAATATTTATAGTTTCATAATAGCTACAAGCAAAATTTAACACACTAGACATATGTTTATAAGTCATTACAAACATTGTTATACTGGTGATTTAATATTGCTTTTTTTTTTACAAAGTATCACAAATGATCATATGTGCTTATAACTGTGATTATACACATTTTAAATGTGGCATAATACTTGATAATGTCTCATAAGCATGCTTTTAATGTATATATAATGCTTTATAAAGAGGGGGCTTCATAGAAATTGTGACACAAATGGTCATTATGTGAGAGGGTGTCAGATCACAGTCTCTAAAAAGTAATTTCAAGGTCTTTATAAACTCTTCTAGTGTACGATTGACACAAAAATATGTATCATGCAGGACTATTAAAGAAAAATATTAAGTCTCTGCAGTGAAAATAAATTGACATGCTGTTCTCAGAAACCAAGTTGGTTACCTGTCAAAATCAGGAAACAAAACCATTTGGACTCCATTGAGAATTTCCGGCCGTCTTGATTAACACAGTGAATAAGGTATCGACATCATAGAGGATACTCTAACCAGCCACTGGCTCATTTCTGCTGCCCTGACACTTTTATTTTTGCTCATTTCGCTTGTTTATTGTCATGATAATGAAGTCGCAGTGTTGGTGTCATCAGGAGAAATCTAGCATTTTGGCCTGGTTCCACCACTAATGTATGCAAGAGCGACTTCTCCTCTCTCATCACTGTCAGCGAGCCGCTCGCCACCAAAATGGCTCCTAATTGAGCGGACTGGAGAACAGTAAGCCAAGAATTGAGCTGTTTAATATATGAGATTCAGTATACATGCGGTGGAGTTTTAAATCTAGCTGTGAAATATGCTCCTCAATATGTTTCTGTGATTACCAAATCATTGCATGTGATAAAATGTTTTCTTGTGTTTGTGTGACAGTGAGGATCTCAATGTACTGAGTGGGAGTGACTGAGCACTACTGACAAGCTTAAAGCATTATAAATGTTTAGACAATACAAACTGGCAGACTGAATGTCGGAGATTTCTGTTTTTTATAGGCAGAGACACATTTTTCTCTTTTTCCTTTATTCTCTTTTGCTCCTTTTCTTGTATTCATGCCATTTATCTCAATGGCCTCTCGCGGCACTGTGGGAATAGCAGCAGCACTTGCGCCATGTGTGAGACAAAGAGAAAGGTCTGTTTCAACACCATCAATCCCACAATCCCACACAGTGATGAGCGAGAGATAGTCACCATCTGTGGATGTGTTTCTCCTCACTTTGCCTGAAAGTAAAAACTGCACCCAGTGAAAGTTAAAGTGTGAACGCCTCACTGTGCTGTTTGTCTAGGTGTTTTGGTGATACCTCCCACTATTTGCTACATCGCCTTATTTTTGAAGAAAAACTGAACAGCAGAGTTTTGGCAGAAGGGCATCTACCCTGGAAATTTAGGAAGAACCTGTAGATCAATGTGGACAGGACTTTGAGGGTGGAGGGATAAGACACGCCTTTTATCCACCCATTATCTCAGCGGCTGTCCACATGGAGATGAATTCAGGTGAATCTGCGCATGTTTTTTAATGGTATAGGCGTTTCATCACACAGATACAGCATTTTGGGTGCCTGAAAACACCCATTTTTGAATATGGGTCCCAAAGTGGATAAATCTGAAAACGCCAGCCTTGCATTTCCGTTTGAACAACGAATATGTACATTTTCAGAAACAATGATCTCATAGCCCCACCTCTCCATTATGAACTCTTACAACAACAGAGACGCTGGCAGAATACTGTGTCGCATTTGTGCTGCAGAAGCTACTGAGTGTGTTATGGCTTTTACAGCAAAGTCCTCTGTTCCTGTCTTACCACAATGAGCCACAAGAGGACACGGAGAACAGCATACAGTGTTTGTTTACATATCTCTTGGTGTATGCACATGCTTCATGTATTTTTCTCTGGTTTATGTGTATGTCTGCAGCCCTTTCAGTGTTTTCATATGGACGAAGAATTTCCTAAAACTGCTGAGTTTACAGAGAATGCTTTAAACGTTTTGTCTCCATGTGGACAGGACGTAGGTGGTTTACCTTCTGTCGGGCCCCCCAAGACCATTTACAGGCAAAGTTAAACTACTTCTTAATACATCCAAATATGTGAGTACTAATTTCTTCATCATGTATCAGGGTGCAAACATAGAAATCAGAAATATTTCTATTTGGCACTTTTTATATCCACATAACAAAAATGTGATTAATTTTTAACCCCACATTCTTTATGGCCCTAAAAATAAATTACCAGATTTTTCCTCAAATTTCCAAATTTTATGTTTTTTTTTTTTCCCTTTTCTAGGAAAAAAATGCAAATGACACATAACTAACATACTACAAGTTCTGCCTAATTCAATCAAAATATCTCATAAAACTAAACTAAATTTTCCTCATAAAATCAGAGTGCAGGCTGTAACTTTGTAATCGAAGTTACATTATGTGACTTGGATGTAGGCAAGTTTATCTACAACAACACGGAGAGCAGCACTGTTTTCACAAAGCATTAACAAGAGTGGCAAAATGAGTGACAGATTGATCACAATCTTCAAGACAACATAGTTTTTGTATGTCAGTAGCTGTTATGTTATAACCGTCCAAAGTAGACATAGAGCTACCTGAGTGTAAAAAAGTTTATATGATCAGACAATGGTACTACACTACCCACAATCCTAAAGTGTCACAGTGTCATCTTTGCTCATCTGCCAACTTTGTCATTTACAACTACAGCTTTATGGCTACGCTGTGTCTTTCAAGAAAATGCCACCTAAAACGCTCCATTTTTTTCCTTCCTGGGGGTTTATATGTAACAGCTATACAGCCTGCACTGAAGTGTTCTGCTCAACACGGGCAGACGCCATGATTGTTTTGAAGGTCCACTTCATTGCCTGTATCCCCTCCTCCTCCTCCCATTGGACATCGCTTGAGCAGCTAAGGGGCGAGGGCTAGCTTCTCATTTGGGTCCAGGTCTAAAAAAGTTTGGGAACCCCTTGCCTAATGATAGGTCCTCTGCACTGCCACTAACGTAAAAATGTAGACAAATGGACCCTTACTAATTAGCTGTATTAAAAATATCCATACATATTTGGATACTTTGGTGGGAAAAAAAGCGATCCTTGGGCATACGTTATTCTTTAAATAGCATGGCATTGGCATTATCTGTCCACATGCAACATTGCGTTTGCCGATCTTGGTGTTAAGAGGCATTTTCTCCCTCCTCATGTCTGTGTCACTCTGCCTGCGCTGCTGCTGCTGTCTGTTTTGCCCTCTTTCCCTCTTTTTCTCTCCTCTCGTTCCCTGTCCCTGGCTACAGCGCAGCAGCCATTAGCTTTACAAATCCAGCCTTTGATCTCTGATTTGGGCGGGTGCCTGAGAGAGGAGGGGGTACCGGGCTGTATGTGTGTGTCTGCGCGTGCATATGTGTGTGTGTATGTGTGTGTGTGTGTGTGTCGAGCTCCCTCTATGTAGGCCATTTGAGGGCTAGCTGGCTCTGCAGAGGAGGGGAGGGTTCACGAGCGGTCCACTTCTGCCGAGGTATTACAGAGGGAGTCGATTTCAAGGGAAGAGGCCGTGATGATAATGCTGCTCCATTTGCATTTGTACTGAGCGAATAAGCTGCCTAATGGTTTAAATATAACTCACTTAGCTCTCACTCCAAACTCCAGTTCTTTCCCCTTTACCTCTGTTCCTCCACCACCACCCCCATCCTGTGTCCTGCCTTTCCTTCTCCCGTCACTTAACTCACCCTTCAGAGGCTTTCTTATCCTCGCCTCATCTCTTCTGAGGATATCTCCTTTCCACGGACATGTGCCCAGATATTACATTATTGAACAGAAATCACTTTTAGCTCTTCGGCAACGGTCAGGGACTCCAAATAGGTACTAGAGCAGTGTGATTATACATACTAAGTGTTTCAGTCAAGGCTCATTATTTGAGTTTTTCAGTGCTGACACCAGTACCTGTGTTGTCAGGCAGCACCTAAGGACTTCTCACATAGTCTCTCCAAAATTGACAACTTTGGAGTGTGAACATCTTTGTGTGTCAACCAGAAATGTGATATTGTCACTTATGGCGTGAGGAAGTAACAATGGGCCAAGTGCAGGCTATTTTTATGGGCTCTGGGCTCCTTAGTTGGGATGAACACAGGAACACACACAGGCAGGCAAGATATACACAATTTTGCATGCAGGATTTTCAGTTGTTTTACATTTGGAGCCACTAACCAATGAGGAGATAACCCGATGTTCTACTTCCACTGAGCACCATATAATAAAAAACCAAGGTAGAGGCAGATAGGGATTTAATGCTGTTAGATGCTTCACTGTCCCCTTAGTTGAAAAAAGTGTTTTTAACGTCCCAAATGGCAGCAATATTCATCCAAAAACACAGAAAATACAGAAAGCTGTCCTCACTTTTGTAGACTTGTATCCCATCAGCTGTGTAGGGGGAAGGATTCTCTTTTAACACAAATTTGAGATGCATGAGAACAGGATTGACCACAAATTTATGCATATTATCTATTTGTTCAAAACAGCCTAATTCTTCCACACTGTCACTGTCAATCATGCTATGATGCCAAACATGATAACCAATCTGAACAAACTGGGCTCAAATGAAGAAGGCCTTAAAGTGACAGGAGCTTAAACAGAGTGTGTCAGATAAATTAAAAGTACAGAATTTATTTACTTATTTCTCTGTTGTTAAAAACATGGGGCTGTGTCAATAACTCTGCATTTATTCTGACGTTTACTCTGCAATAGATGAGCCGATGGCTTTTAAATTGATGAAAAAACAATGGCAGGAGGTCACACTGGTAGGTCTGTCCAAGGGGGCTGGAGAATGAGCTGTTTTAGTCAGCTTCTAGCACTGTGTAGAGGGGAAGAGGGGGAGGTCTTAAAGGTCTCATGTCCCGAAAAAATCAAATACTTTGCTTTAAATGTTGTAAGAAGGGGCTTGGGGAGCAGAAAGACATTTACTAAACTCTCAGTTCATGGGAAAATGGGGTATAAAGCTAAAGAAAATGCCCTTTTTTATTATTATGAACTTTATTTTACCAGGACAACCTCTTTGAGATTAAAAACCTCATTTGCAAGAGTGTCCTGGCCAAGACCGGCAGCAGCACATTTACAAAGTTACAGACATAAAACAATTGCAGACACAGATTCATACATGTCAATCAATCAAGTCAGAGTCACAGAGCAGCAAGTTTATCAGTCAAAGCATCTTCAGTCTGCTTCATCTTCCTCCAATGCCTTCAGCCTGCACTTAAAAAGATTTAAAGAGACCATCTCTCCGAGACTCAGTTTTTCTTGTAGCAGATTCCAGTCTGCAGGAGCAGCATAAACACTGTTGAACGCTGTTTTTAGTTCCTGGGGTTTATTATGTCATAGCTGCTCAGCCTCAACCTACATATGTGTCCTTCGCAAGTCCACTCTGTGGCCTATAACCCCTCCTATGCCCTCTCATCAGACATAGTTAAGGCAGCTAATCAGCACAGAGTTTATTATCGTAGCCTCTCTGCGCCCTTAGATCCAAGCATTACCAAAGGGGAGGGGAAAAGACCTGCATCTGATCTTTATTAATTTTCTTTATTGAACTTCAATCAACTCTTTGCTTAATAGACACTCAAGATATGATGTTAATGGTCCAACACAACAGGACATGGGACCTTTAATGCAGCAAACTGTTTGTCTTGTTCAGAGATTCATTGTGAGTTTTGTCTACACTTAAGCGTAGACAAAACTCACAAGGGCATAATATGGACTCTTTAAAGAGAGAAAAGAAGGAACAAGTCCGGTCATAGAATACATTCATATTCCAGTTGAGTAAACAAAGAGTTTGGGTACCTGGTTTATCTGTTGTGTCACAAATTTTAAAATATTTCAATTAAATTATTAAAATCCTAAGTCAGTGACACCCCTACTTGACAGTGACTGACTGTAACTTAATTAACAAAAGGCAACATCCAAAAGCCATACATTTCCCAGCTTGAGACATGAAGGTTACAGCATCACTTTTTTGACCATGAAACCCAGAATCCCTCTTCATCTACCTCTCCACTTGTCCATTCATCCGTCCATCTACCTGGCCTTTTTCTCCCACCTCCCTCCCCTCTCCTCAGAGGTAATGAATGGCTTCCCTTACTGCGGCGAATTCACCTGTTTCTGCTTCAGCCTTTCTCGGCCGCATTAAGTGGGGATTTATGGAGGCGGCTCACCATTGAACAAAACCATTTCTCTTCCAGTTTGGTTTAACAGCACTCTTTATTCCCTGCAGATTTAAGGATAGGAGGCATGGGGTGTGTGTGCGTGCATGTGTGTGTGTGTGTGTGTGTGTGTGTGTGTGTGTGTGTGTGTGTGTGTGGGGAGGGCAACGCCATTAATGGCTACGGCCCTCCCAATTTCTCCCGCACTTATGCTGGGAAGGCAAACAGCCCTGAGCGCTCTGCTCCTAAAGAGACCTCTGTGAATAGATGGATGCCTGATGGATCAAGTGCAGCGCTAACACATGCAGGAGGACTGTCCCATTTCTGGCTCTTTTACATGGCAGCAGCAGCTGGATTTCAAATGGGACTCAGAGCTGGAGTAGTTTTGCTCCCCAACTAAGAATAGAAATGTAGAAATGAAATCAGAGGCAGGTCTGATACACGGGGGATCTAGCAGATGTAACAGCAGGCCGCAGAGACATTGGTCCCTAAGAGTGAATCTATTAGCGATGTGTCGAACAGAAAAGAGTATGAGCTCTGTCTGCTCGCTCTTTCATGTGAACTATAGGCGCTGACTTGTTATTGCCCCCTAAATGAAGTACATAACAAAATAAGAGGATTATCCTTGCTCTACATCTATTAGCCACAGGCACATCTACTGCTTATTCGTTTAGAGCACTGGACAGTAACACATTGTGCTGTTTTTGAGTACAGTTTTAAAATGTTCCAGTGTTTTTGCTGTTCAGGGAAACATACTACATCTTCTACAATACTACAATATTGAACTTCTGATTCTGCAGTATAGTTTAAATACTCTTGTTCTTTGCTAGCTTTGCTCTGAAGTGCAGAAACTGGGCAAATGTCACTCGAATCAGGCAGTTTATTTACTGATCCTAATGATATCTGCTGAACTCTTCATGAGCACCCATGGCCAAATCAGAAACCAATATTTAAGTGCACAGTATGTTAAATTCCACCAATAGAGGACTCTTAACTAAACAAACAACTGTAGACTGGAAAGCACTCAGAGAGCGCAAACCTCCACCAAGGTAGCTCACATATTGCTGTTACATCTATAAGCAATGCTTCCATTAAAGTTACCATCATGATATGATTCTTGGACCCTGAAAACCCACACCTAGCACTCAGAACCATGTTAATATCATAATCAGTTTGTCAGTTATTGAGCAAAAACAATTGTCCTCTTATCTGGATCACCACCAAAATCTAATTATTGCTAAGTTGGACCATTACCAACATCTACTGAAAATTTCAGCAAAATCCGTCCAGTAGTTTTTGTGTAATCTTGCTAACAAACAGACAGACAAACAGACAAACATACCGGGCCAAAAACACAACCTCCTTGGTGGGGGGTAATAAGTCAAGACCAAAAAGCCACCCCAAACCACCTTCACTGTTTACTCTTGTATTAAATTGGGACTTTATTAAATGAAAATGACATTCTGCGAGCTATACTACAGTGACCAAACTTCCCCACATCCTGATTTAGCTGGGACTGTCCTACTTCCAGACCTTCAGTCTTTTTGCCCCCAACATACCAAAACTACTAATGTGTCCCAATTTGGGACGGTCCTAGTCCTGATTTAAACCAACTAAAATAAGAAAGCAAAACATTTCACCATGCAGCAAGGATGAGTACATGACGTGAGCCAAGTGAATAGACATGTCCGTGTGTTCCTGTAGCAGACAGAGTGTTTCCGCACGATGGTGGCACGGTCCGTGCTGCAGCCGAACCAATGAGCTGAACACGGGGACAAGCGGACACATGCATGCAGGTGATTCACAAAATGAATCTCAAAACAAACATGTATTAAGTTTACCGGTGTTACACCAGTGAAATCTGTAAAGATCAGCCGGCAGTCATTCAATCACTGACTACTGAGCAAAAAGGAGAGAAGAGGAGCACAACTCACGAGGAAACAATGGAGAAGTTGGTTTCAGATTAGAGGAGATAGGAACAAGGTGAACCAATGAGATAGGTTCAGCCTTGCCCCCTCTGTGCAGAAGTTTCTCCAAATTCTCTGAATCATTTGATGACATTATGGACTGTAGATGATGAAATCCCTAAATTCCTTGCAATTGTATGTTGAGAAAAGTTCTTAAACTGTAGTAATATTCACTGCCACCGTTGTTCACAAAGGTGAAACCTCACCTCAATCTTTCTTGTGAATGCCCGAGCCTTTCAATCATGACACTCACATGTTTCTAATAAATCTGTTTACCTGTGGAATGTTCCAAACAGGCATTTGCTTAAACATTGCTCAACTCTTCCAGTACTATTGTTGACCCTGTCCTCGCTTTTTTGGAACCTGTTGCAGGCATCAAATTCAAAATGAGTCAAAATTAGCAAATAGCTTATCAGTTTGAGAATCAAATATCTTGAATAAGAATTTGATTGCATATAGGTAAAAAATTATTTGCAAATCATTGTATTCTGTATCAATGTTTTACACAACAACCTAAATTCATTTGAATTGAAGATTGTATAAATAGTAGAGCTGGGTATTGATTCAGATTTCCCAAATCCATTTGATTCGATTCACAAGGGGCCCGATTCGATTCGATTCACAATTTCATTTGATTTGATTGATTTAGATTCAGTTCAGGATATTTCAGCCAGAGTAGCAATTTTACTTGAATATGGAAGAGATTCTCAGAGAAATATTGCTGTAAATAGTAGAAACTAACTCTAACTTTGTGCATTATTTAAAATTATAATGTTTACATTAAGAAATGAGCCCAAAGCAGTTACAGTAATCATGCACTTTTTATTAAACATAACCTGACCAAAACAAAAATGTCATAATTCAGATCAAATCAAACCACAGGGCAGACAGTGTAAATAAGGTGGCTACAAACAGCGCTATATGGTCGTATGTCCTTGCATATGAATGCTGCGACAGCATTGGTTATTTTCTGGGCTTGTGGAGAGTTTGCTGGTAACTTACATACAAATGCCTTCACAAGCTGCGTTTGCTTCGGGTCTGATGTCTTTGCAGACTGCGTTTCTGGGTGGTGTCTCGTTAAATGATTTTGGAGATTTGTTGTGTTTCCACAATATGTCGCCTGCATGCTGCATATCTTGCATATAGTTTTACTCTTGTCCAGTTCATTGCTGCCTTTGTGTTTTTTAAATCCAAAATACATCCAGACATCTGCCCTAAAGTTTGTTGGCGGTGCCTTCAGTGCTCATGCCATGATGTTATGTTTAACAACGCTCCTCACCGAGTGACGAGATCTCACGAGATCTCTGGTCTGGTCACTCGAGAAGTGACATGGCATTATGGCAAATGCAGGCTGCATTACACACTGAGAAAAGACGTATTAAAAGATCGATTTAAGGATTTTATGAATCAATAATGGGCCATTTAATGGGAAATTTGTTCAAATCGATTAATAGATTTTTTAAACCCAGATCTAATAATTAGACAACCATTCACACAAACATGTACACCTTAGAGCATACTAAATTTACCATTTAGCCTAATAAGCATGATTTGTTTTGCGGGAGGAAACGAGAGTACATGGTGAAAAACCAAACATGCACAGGAAGAAAATACAACACTACTCGAAAAGTGCCCCACCCAACTGGGGAGTCAAACCAGCAACCTTCTTGGAGCGAGTTGAAGTGAAGTTAAATACTTTGGTCACCAATGGTGGTACTATATTAAAATTTTCTACAGACATCATTTAAAGGGTTATTCTGTGAGATTACCAGATCAGTTAAATATGCACAACATGCACCTTTAACAATCAAAGGTCAAAACATTGATAAATCTGGCTAATTAAACAGCTAAATCTGTATGAAGAGCCATTTGGGCTTTTTAAAGATCTTGCCCTTATTGCTGAGCTGAGCCAAATGATCCAAGTCACTTAAAGGAGCAGCCTAATCTATTACTGAACCTTTTATTGAAATTGAGCTGACATGTAAGAGACCCTCCTAAAATCATAACCTATAAAGCTGTGGTGTTGTATAATTATTTAGTGTCAGGGTATTTGGGTGAATCTTTTAACTGCCGATGACTGTGTCATATGTAGCTGCATTAGCGTCTCATTACTCGGGCGATGGGGAGAAGATTCCTTAATGCCTCTCGACAGGCCGTGATGTAATTACACAGTGTTTGTTGCAAGTCAACATGATAATTTGTGTTTCCGAGGGATCTGTCATACGCCGGGGACGCCTGGCGCATAAATGATTCAACCCCCTCATAAATGCCCTGATTGAAAACACGCCGGCGCCCAAACCAACTTAAGTATCGTGCCGTCGTGCCACTTTGTGGCCTTGAAATCCACAACCCCCCCAAAAAAAACAAAAGAAGAACAAAATCCCTTGGAAAATTTATCACAATGTTTGGCGCTGTGAGGCAGAATTATGCATGAAGCCATAAGAAAAGCTTACCTTTCACTTCTCTGGGTGAGTGAGAGATCAAGAAAGGCATGGTGTAGAAAGAGAGAGAGAGTGTTTATATGTGTGAAACTACTCTGCAATCCCCCAGAGGCTGCCATTGTCGAGTTTACCCATTCCCACCCTCTGAGCTCGACCTAACAAGACTACACAACATCTGTACAGGGGCTGAGGAGTTTATGTACACAGTGGATGGAGGGTGTGTGTTTTTGCGAGGTATGTGTACATGTGCATTTGGGGGCGTTGTTTTTTTTTTTGTTGTTGTTTTGGACTATCTGTTTTGAAATCTGCACGGTGGGCAGGGTATATTAAAGGCAGAGCGAGGTGTTCCTGTGTAGCCGCCGGCTCTACTGCACCTCTCCAGCATTCTGACTGTGACCCCAGCCTTCGGATGTGTGTGTGTTTTTATTCTCTTTGTACACACTCTCTAAGATGTTCTCGCTCTCCTCCTCTTTACTCCTCTTTTTTCCCTCCTCCTCCTCCTCCTCCTCGTCTCCCTCCTCCGTGCGTTCCTTGCAGAACAGAGCCCCAGATACTGAAAAAATTGCCCCTGGTTTATTTGGCCTGCCTCTGTCTCTCTTTCTCTCTTTTTCTTGCCATATATATATCTCCCAATTCTCCTCTCATCTTTCTTTTTCCCTTTTATTTATCTTCCGCAAGTCCGCTCACTTTGCGATCAATATGGTTTTCCGCTGGAAGCCTCACGGCCGGTCTGAGAGGAGCTGTGGGATTTTTTTGAAGTTGGGATGCTAACATGTTAAACAGCAAAGATGTTTTTGAAAATTTTAGGATCATTGGAGGGATGTTTAAATGTCTGAATTTGTTTTTTCACAGTTCCCAGCTGCATACTCTACGTGCATCAGACGTTATAGCTTTTTAGCCTCTATCTTTGATCTCTCTGTAGCTTTTTATATATTTCCGATTCTTGCATTTGAATCCATTAGAAAATAACTAAATCAGGGATGTAACAGTTATAGATAGAAAATGAACATGTGATATGAATATTTATGTATTCATAGATCTACTTTTAAAGTCAGTTTGCTTTATTTGAAAGCATTGCTGTTATACCAGATCTTTTGGCTGCAAATGAGCTTCAATGTGATTCCTCACTGGTTGAGTTCTTAGAAAGATAAAGTTTAGTTCTTAGAAAGACTTGGTAGTAATGCTGCTTTTTAAAAAAATAAAATAAAAAATAAATTTCTGTCCAAGTTGAATGTGTTTTTATAATAAAAACTGATAATAAAGGTTTTTTTGGTGAGAGGTAAATTCTGAAAATTCTTATCTTAATCATTGTATTAAGATTACTTTTTCTGCATGAGTTGACTTTGTGATGACCAGAATGGACTTGTTGTCAAATTCACGATTGAACTCTATTTAATTGGCCCCCAAACCTTTGTTGTACCATGGCCTGGTTTTATGTACTCTGATGTTGTGATATGTTGTGCAAAGCATAACTCAACTTAAAGCCGGATCGGTGGGAGCCATGGGCTTGTTTCTGAACCCCAGTAGACATTCATGAGGACTCACTCTACTTTTATCAGCTGCTTAATGAAGATATTTAGGAACACAGTTGACTGAAAGTTGGCGGACACCCACTGAGCACAGAGGAAAATGCTGTTAAATTGATATTCATATGGTGCTGCTGGTGTGTGTTTCATCCATTGATCATCAGTCTGATCTAATATCAATGATTACTGATGAATATTTCATTAGTTTTTAGCCTGACATGGATCCTTCCACAATAGGAAGCTGAGCATTCCCCTGAGCCTCAACTGTCCTCCACACATCGTGCAGAGTCATATAATATAAGAAGTAGATCCAGAGCACAGGTGGAAGAATGCATGAGCACAAGGTATAGCAGTGAGTTTATCTCTGGTTGTACCTTTTCCTTCATCACAGCAGTAGCAGGGACAGAGAGCCAGTTCGCGAAGTCAAGCCATAGGTGCAAATTTTAATCTCATATTAGCCAGACATGGGATTCACGTCTTTAAAATCAGTGTGAACTTTGTTCCGATATTTGATAGAGCAGAATATAGTCAAAAGATGCCATATCAACATTTGTTGTGGATCACTTAGAACCAGTCTACAGACTTAAGCTGCGTTCACACCGAACGCGACTTTGCGACTGAAATCGTGTCGTCCACCCAAGTAGCGTTGCCTGTCCATAAATACCTTGTCTTGGTCACTGTCGCTCAGTAACGTCACGTCTGCTAGAGTTTCACCGCGATCATATCATATCATACAATAGGATGTATTAGCTGACATTATTCCAACTGTATCCTTTTCACTCACCTACCAACCACAAACCACTGCAGCTGATGGCCCTGCAGCAGCATCGTCTGTGAGTTCTCTGCGGTCCGTCTAGGTGGAACTAATGTACTCACTGACTAATGTTTCCCGCACGGACATGGATTGTCACTCTGTGAACCGGAATAAAAACAGTCTGCCACGGGTACTGTCACACACCCACACAACACTGATTGGCTGCTGCCACACAGCCACACGCGATATCGCCTGAAGAGTTCAAACTCTTCTACTTCGGCAACCAACTACGAGAGACGTGGTCGCCCAGAGCGCGTCCGGTGCATTGCGGGAAGTCTAACCCCGCCCCATCGTGGCTGTACATTGACTTTATATGGAGAGTGGTCGTCCAGGTCGCAAAGTTGCGTTCGGTGTGTAGGCGGCTTTACATCAGGCTTTTCACTCAGAGCTCAGTCATTCATGTAACCCTGCAAACAAACAACTGAAGATCGAGATTATGCCAAGCCTTCACCAGCACACTATCTACAATTAGCATTGCAATGGAGGCACGTTTGAGTGTGGAGTAAGGGCTCAAGTATGACTGTCAGCAGTCATGTTAGAACATTTGACGACAATGTCTAGGATAGTTATACCTCTGAGTTGGAGATAAAGTGCAGTGAAGTGGTCCCAGTAAATTCCTAGTTTATTTTTTCTTTCTTCATGTGATATTATGATGCAGTGCCATTTTAACATTTTAACAGCTTTTGGAGTTTAGGATTGTTTGGTTTAGATATAAGAAACCATTTATTCCTGATTTTGACATGTCTCCTTAGCTTCCAGTTCACCACAATCCTAGACACCTTGAAAACAAGTATAAAGAATGGTGTCTTTGTTATCCTCATCTAACCTCTCTTTCCCTCCATCAGTCTCTCTTTTCACTCTTTTCCCTTTGTTCCTCACTCCCTGCACCTGCTCCTCTCGCTCATACTGTTGGATGGACGGGAGGAAGGTTGCCATATCCCTGATGACTGTCATCATCATCGTCTGTCTGTCCGACCAGCGCTGATGAGCCAGAAAGGCAGCGAGCCAGATAGCCAGACAGCAGGGCTGTGGAAACAAACACAAAGTGCCCCCTGCCCCTGTTTGCATCCAACTGTCAAGACAATTCAATGCAAACTTTTGAAATGTCACCCAAAAATTAAATGTGAATGAGGTGCCATCACTTGGGTTGGGAGTGAATTAAGATGGCTTTATGAATGACGAACAGCACAAACAATGCTCTTTAAATAATTTATGATCATTTAGAAATTTGTTTTTACTCATGGGACGGTACACTGTTTATCATTTTTCATGCTGTCATTTAGAAACAGAATCAGCTGCTGCTTTCAAAAGGTCTAACTTTTGATGCTGATTTGGATTTATGCACTGGATTGAATGTTAAGAGTCAAGCAGCAACCACTTGTGTCAAAATTGTAAGCTTACCAAAAGAACAAGCATGTGCAGTTCCTGGATGTCCACCAAAATCCAGCTGCAAAGTCAAAGAAAGCAGATTAGAGCCCATGCTGAAGTACTCATTTTATTTGTAAATCTAAGTACACTTGAAGACAGTAAATTCTTTTTAATACATTGAACCTGTTGGGTTAGGATTTTATCTCTTCTTGAACAGAATTTAAGAAATACATAAGTAGGGGCATGGCTGCATTGCCTTAAGCCAGGAGGCATTCAGCTCAACCTGACCGATCAAAAGTAACTACAGATAGCATCTTCACAGTGCTACCGTTGTTAGACTTTAAAATAGCTCTTTATTAACAAACTTGTTAGGCCACAAAAGACTACCTCAATGTCTTAAATGCATGGTATGTCAATCCTACTACCAGGGAGCTCTCTGTTTAAAACAATAACAAAAAGTGATCATGAGGGTAGCAGGAAATCAATGGATTATTACCCTGCCAAATCAAAAACCTCAAAGAAATGAATGCAGAATCATTAAGTTTAATAGAATCAATCTTTGGCAGAAAGTAACGGTGACTGCGCAGATGCTTGCTCAAAGTAATGCAACCCAGTATCAAGAATCAGCCGCAGTTAACACAATCTAGTTATCTCAAAGAAGAAAAGCGACTGCTAAATCACTTGAGGCAGAGGACAGGGATTTTTAGCCCCTGTTTTACCACTGAATGAAACATGAATAAGAATATACACTTATGAGATAAAGGCAAGCAAATCAAAAGTGTTGTTTGACTGTGAAGTCATTTTATCACATTATTGAACTGAAATAATGCCTGCGACACAGACAGACAGTCACCTGGTGCGGTGCAGCAGACCAATCACAGGGCTTGCAGTCTGCATGGTTTCATTTTGGGGTATGTGCATGTCAGGTTATAAAAGTGGTTTTGAGCTATATGGACCCAGAACTTTACCTATTGCCTTGCTTTGACACAGAAGTCCAAATCAGTCTTTAGTTAAAGTTACTGGTTATTTGACACATGACCATGTTATTAGGTCTATGTGTACCTTCTTAACCTGAACAACCAATGATTGAGAGTGAAGGATGACCACAACTGTTGGTCCATAGCGAACTTTTCCAACAAAGCCTCATCACAAGTAGTAATCCTCATGCAAAAACTCTCACACCCAGTAGAGTTTTTGCACTCAATAAGGGGAGCTCAGGTGACACCTTTACATTAGATGCATTATGTTGGAAAAGGCCTTGGATACAGGTTGACTTCCCTAGTGTCAGGCTGTATTCTTAAACAGGGGTTACAGTGTTATGAATATTTTTTCTGACTTTAAAGGGTTTTTTTGTTCAGGGTTGTATATTGACAACTGCTAGAGTACTTTCACAATCTCTAATCTCAAAATTCCCCCTAGTTCAGCTGTTTTCTTGGTCTGAGACACTTTGTTAGAGATACTGCCACTTCAAGACCCCTTTACCCACAGGGGCCCGGTCTGCTCTGATTGGTTGACCAATCTACTCTGTTGTAATTGGACACACTAGTGCTGCTCTCGGCCATGTTGTCAGCGACTCTCCTTTGATTCTACTGTCTCTCCTTTGCACTGGGCTGGCCACTCTGAGCCAGTGGATGCCAACTGATCATTAAACACTGGACGTCACACTGGTAGGTCTATTCAAGGGGGCTCGAGGAACAAGCCTTTTCAGACAGCTACTGGTGCTGTCAGAAAAGTTCCAGGACTGGTGTCACGGAAGATTTATGTCAAACTCAAACTTTAAACTTCTTGCCACAGGGCCAGATGATCAACCAGCATGTCTACAAAGACATACTGCGGCGTTTGCTTCATTCAGTGCGCGAGAAGAGGTGAGAGTTGTAGCAGGACAATTCGTGGCTGCTTCACCATGACAACGCGCCTGCTCACAATGCCCTGAGCGTCTAACAGTTCCCAGCCGAGAAGAACATCGCCATGCTGGAGCAACCTCCCTACTCACCCGCCCTGGCTCCGTGTGATTTTTTTCCTCTTCCCCAAGCTCAAGGGACATGAAAAAGGCCGTGACGACAGAGCTGCGGAGGATACCAGAAGAATCCTTCCAGGAGTACATGAAAGCATGGTAGAGAAGGATGGGACAGTGCATTAGACTCCAGGGGGATTACTTCGAAGGGGAAAACTTGTAGTTTGATTTCTAATCAAATCTTTTGTGACACCAGTCCTGGAACTTTTCGGACTCACCTTGTAAACAGGGTGAGAAAGAGAAGTCCTGATGCTGTGGACTTAAGTTTTGTGCATAAAGGACTCTTTCATAGGGGAGACTAGGAAAAGAGATTAAACGGTATCTCAGAGCATAATACGGACTCAGTAAAACTATTGGGAACATTTGCTCTACCAAAAGTGCCAACTAAGATATATGCAATAAACATTTAATTACCTACTAGGAGATTATGTTTTTGCCAGTGTTTGTTAGTTTGTTTGTAAAATTATTAACTGCTAAACTCAAAAGTTATGAAGAGAACTTGATGGCATTTTCAGGCAATGTTAGTCACGGCACATGGTTTAGGTGGTGAAATAAACATGGATGCAGATATGGGATTTGTTAACATTGCGAGATAGGGCAGTTTCCCACATTTTTGACGATAACGCAATAAATTCTAAGTTGATTTAGATGACATTTTCAGTGATTGTTGGTCATGGTACAAGGCACAAGGGAGAAGTGATTAGACTTTGGTGGTGATCCAAATCCGGATGTGGATGTTTTCAAGGATTTGCTAACTGTGAGAGATTGGGCAGTTTTTCTTTATTTTTGATAATAACTCATCAGACAATGTTGGAAATGCCTTAGTGGAAGTTTGCCCTCCTGGAACACTTCTAAAGTTTTTTGTTTTAGGTATTTGAAAAAGGCTTCCTTGAACTCACCTTTGGTTCATAAAAAGACTGTTCTTTTTGTTGTACTTTTCTTTCAATGGAGACTTCTTTTTGACACTGCATATGTCTCTGCATTATTGCATCATTACTCTGTGAACGACAGAGATTTCTTAATGTCTTGTAATGGGCCATTATGCACCTAAGCACTTAAAACTGCATTTTGCATAATTTAAAACTTGAAGAACCTACTCAAATTAAATTTGTATATCTGATTAAATGAGTTTTTTCGTCTAAATACGCAAGAAAAAAAGTGAAATCATCCTGTAAAAAATGTAGTCTCTGCATGTTGACCTCCATCAAATGACTGTAGAGTATACACATTTGTGTGCATCACATACTTCCAGCTCCAAACTATTTTTACTCGCCGTTGTACTGATGGACCACATGAGACAGGAGACAGAGGGGTAAACATCAAACCCCTCTTCTGCTGGTCGTCAATATAACACTCCTACAGCGATCATAGAGATTCTTAAACATGTCGTTTTAAAGAGTGACACTGTGAGTGATGTAGAGAGGAACAAAGAGGGGAGAGTGAAGGAATGAGGCTGGAAAGGAGGGGCGAGCGAGGCAGATGAGACTGAAATGTGACGGCAGAGAGAGAGAGAGGGAGATATTCAGGCATCAGTGCTTTTCCTCCAGGTGTCTTTGGCCTGCATGATTTCATCTGCGAGGCCATAATAAACTTCCTTAATGAAATAAGTAATTAACATATTATAATTGTGCAGCGGATGATTTTGACAGAGATCATTTTCCATATCTAATGCTATGCTAATTTAATCTGTTCCCCTCCTCTGCCCGACACGACCCTTTCTGTGATTAAGTTTCATGGCATCTCACTTTCGCTTTTCCTCACCTCTCCTTTTTCATACCCTCCCTCCCCTCCTCCTCTTACCCCCTTTACTCCCCATCTTCTCTCCCTCTCTCTCCTTTTACTTCCTTTCTGTCTCTTCCTCTTTTTCTCCTGTGATGGATTGACTCCTCGGCAGAGGTTCAGGGCCTGGTTGTTGTGGAGTTGCGGGCGGAGGGACGTGCACAGATGGCGGGGGAATGGGAGGCTGGGGGTGGAGGTGGAGGCCTGGATCTGTATGTGTGGTCTGATCTCGCTCCTTCCTCTGCCTCTTATGCACTGAAAAAAATGAGAGCATGGAGCAGGAAGCGTAGGAGGTGGGAGTAACAGCGATGATTGAAATACAGCCACAGGCTGATGATGATATGGACTTTGTGACTCCATCAGTTTAGGTCTTGAGTTTGGTCTTCTGTACTTGGAGATACAAGAGGGAAATCCATGTCAGGGAAATGTCAGCCATGCTTTATGTCAAATTACCTTAAAGTGTTTGTGTTGTTTCCTTTATATTGTGACCTTTAGACCTCAAATTACTGCAACAGTTTTATAACAAAAGACTAGAGTTGTCTTTAGCTGCTGCTGTGAATCAGAATAACCTTAATTAGAGCAAACATTCAAAACGTGAATGTACCCATTCTGATGCCACTCACTGGGTTGTTGTCGCCAGGAGGTAGCCATTTTAGTCTTTGCTAGGTTGTGTTTTATGAACCAAAAATGGGAATTCTTGGACACAAGAATGGAAACAAGTAACATCTCAATCCTGATAAATTAGTGAAGATGGTAAAAACTTGACAGTTATCGGTAAGCAAAGCCAAATAAAGCTGGAACGGTTCCTCTGGTGCCCACTTAAGGGTAGTTGCAAAAGCCAACAAATACTTATTGAGCCCTTTGTTAAATTGTCAGAGTTAAACATGCTCAGAGCATGGTTCAAAGTAATACTTGTTTCAGTGGCCCGTTTACTCTTTCATACGAACTGTGTATGGGAGAAGAAATTTCTCATCTTCACATTTCATATCTTTTATTATTGTATTAGAATCAAGTGTTATTTGTAGACTTGGTGTGGATAAATTAACTGAATAAGAAGACACTATATTACGGAGGTCAAAGAATCCCAAGGTTTATCACTTGGGTTTGGAGAGTACAACAGTATTGCAAATGTTGTACATTGTATTTAAAGTTTTAAGTATTTTGAGTACACTTGCAAAAAATACAACCGCTAGGATGTGATGAGTCAACCAGATGTTTGTGTCAGTGTCTAAATAAAGGTAGAGAGCCCATATTTTGCCTTGGATCAGGTTCGTTTGTTCAGTTCCAGTGACCGCTAGAGTATGTTCACAATGACCCATGTTCAAATGATCATCTAGTTTTCACATACGGAGTACCCCTGATCCAGCTGTGTTCTCTCTCTGTCTGAGATGCTCTGCTGGTGCTCCTTCCCCTTTAAGGCTCTCTCCCTCATGTGAACGCCATCCAATTTGATTGGTGAACTGGTGTACTCTGTGATAGATGGACAGTTCAGCGTTTTTAGCACCATGTTGTCAACAACTGCTTTCAATCTACATAATCTACCCTGAACTGGGCTTGCCTAACCTTGTGTAGCAGCTGAAGTAGCATGGTACAATCAGCATGTTCTGCATGCTCTGTTATCGCTTATTGTCACAGTCTGTCTAACCTTGATTTTTGTAACCAAACAGACATAGTCAGGCTTTTATCTAAGTTTATCTAAGTTTACTGCTTTTGCTTATCTAAGTCGCTTATAATAAGCGGACCTGGCAACTCTGGCATCTAGTGCTCTTGTGTGGCTGCTTGTGGCGCAGCTCCTGTCCTGTGACTGGCTAGTTGGATAACAGCTGCTAGACATCAGTGCATAATAACGTGCCACATTTCACTGTAACTGTAACGGCATGTAACGTTTGAAATTGTAATTAATTAGATTACTCATAACTGGAAAAATAATAACGGCATTAGTAACGCCGTTATTTTTAACGCTGGTACTCCCAACACTGCACCCAGCAACAAAAAAGAAAAATAAAACCTTTTTGAGGTGCAGCTGAGTTACTTTGTCTCTAGCATCAGGTATTGCAAATATTGCTGACAGTGTCACAAGATTTTGCAGATTTCAAATAATCCTTACACACCCTGTTGTGTCTTTTCTTCTACCAAGTTCATTTAATGATCAAGTCCGTTAAATATAAGTAGAAGACAGTCTATTTGTTGTTTATTTTGACATTGTTTTGAATAATTTCTTGAGATATCTTAATATCTTTTCTCTGCAGCCTCTCTGAGAAAGTACACGAAAAGGGGGATAAGGTTCAAAGGGGTGGAGGGGTGGATGGAAAGAGTGGGAGGCAAGGGACGACTGAAATCAGCCAGCTGTGGTTTGATCCGTCCCATGTGATGGCAGGACCCCCCTCTCTCACTCTGTCTATTTAATTCTCTCTCTCTCTCCCTCTTATCCTTTATCTCTCTCTTGTCCTTTCTCAGTCCCTTCAGTCTCACTCCCCTGGCTTCTCCGAGCAGAAGGAGGCACCCACTGGGGGCTCTCCATTTTCTGTCACCCATGAAATGATGCGTACAACACAGTCACTATCCCCCCCTCCCTCCACCTTCTCCCTCTCCCCCCCCAAATCCACGGCTAGAGCATATACAGAAGATCATAGCCCACCCAATGCTCACAAACACACAAATTGTACACATAAACTTCCTCTATCTTGTACTCAGTGATGTGGACTAGACCACAGAGCAGCTCCAGGGACCATCAGTTTAAGAATGACGACACACTCCTGGTATATACTACTGTTGGAGAGTCTGATACTTTCCTTTTACTGTGTGAAAAGTGTCATACTGTTGCAGCCGAGACTTGAGAGATCTTTAAAAGAAGTTTTGCCTTGTGTTTACTTCTTCACAGTTTAATTGTTCTTCAATTCAAAAGAAGCTCTCAGAGGTATAAAACTGAATACAGTCTTGTTCTCATGCCTTCATGCTTACTACCAACAGGGTCAAATTTACGATTTTTTCCAGTTGGTCATCCTGGTCATTCTTATGATACAATATCTCATGAAGGCTCACAGAGATTTTCTTCAGTTTTGGCACTAAAGTCAACCCTGGCTTGATAGTACAGTAATTAGACTTTGGAGGTCTAGGGTCAAAGTTCAAACACGGTCATCCTTTACTTGTGATGAATGTGATATCTCAAGAACACTTCAAGGGATTTCCTACAAACTGTGCACCATTGTCTACTTTTACTCAGTGATAAACTTATCAAGATCTCCTGGTGTAATGTTCATCTTTTTTGTTAATGCAGCATCTTAAACAAAGATTTAAAGAACCCATATTGTGCTTTTTCAAGTTTTGTATTCCCTTTAGTGTGTTTACTATGTATCTCCCACATGATGAAACACATTTATGCTGAGAACAAACAGTGTGGGGTGCTGGTTTGGTGGAGTGGTTACCAACCAGGCACGTTCCATATGCATACTTCTGCCGGCCCAGGTTCGAATCCAGTCTGTGGCCAGTTTGCAGAGTGTCTTCCCCTACTTTCACAAGCCTTTCCACTGTCATTCTCTCCTATCAATAAAGGCACAAAATGCCCAAAAAATACATTTAAAAAAAGAACAAACAGTCTGATATCAGGACTCCCCCCCGTTTACAGCCCCAGGAACTGCCCTAAATAGATCTACCAGTGTGACACTGTACCGTTGTTCCATCATCAGTTTAAGCCCCTTCAGCTCTGGAGCACAAGCCGAGTACATAGCAGCGACCGTAGAATGAGTACAGAGTTGTTGCTGAACTGACCAGTGACCACAGAGTAGGTCAACCAATCAGATCAGCCCATGTAGGGAAGGGAGCCACAGAGGGACACTCAAAAGCTGTGTTAACACCAAACATAAACATTTTTTTGGCATTAGGCCTTTAAACAACTTGATTTGGGTGTTCAAATGGTTCGCATTTATTGAGGTGAAATTTTGCACTTGAGACCTAAAAGCTACAGTCGTGGGCCTGCCCTTTCTCCGAGCCACAACAACATGTGTTTCCACCTTCTTCAAAATAAGTTTGAAATAGAAACTGTTACTGTAAGCATCCTATAGATCTACTGCACTGTAGGCTGGCCCAGAAAGTCATCTTGGCAATCCATAACATCCTTTGGAGCCGCACATGGAGAGTTTCAATGGCCCCTCTATTACTTACCAAATTTGCCCAGCTTAAATCATCTTTTGTCCCGGTACAGCCGGAAACCCAGTCCTCCTCTCTCCTCTGTCTATTCTTTATTGTATTGTTTGCACAACTATTTGCGTCGCTCCAATCACTTTCAATGTACTTTTGTTCAAGACAAACTGAAATTTGCATTTGGTGAGAACACAGCTTAACTGATCATCTGACACTGACTGAGAATACAGCTGGATCAGGGGCACTCAGTATGTGAAAATAGAAGTGATTGTGAACACACTTTAGCAGTCATCAAAAATATGATCCAGAATAAAAGTAAAATATGCGCTTTCTAGTTGGCTTTTTCATCTCTTGTAAATACAATACCAGTAATACTCTCAAGGGATTTTCTTCCAACTCTGCACAAATGTCTACTCCAACTCAAGAGTGTGTTTGATTCTAGAGGTCAAAGGTCAAAGTAGTTGAGTTTATGTTCAACCATTTCCTTTCGAAGCAAAATCTTGAGAGGGCTTTGAAGGGTTTTCTCACAACTTTACCAAAAGTCTGACTCAGGTCTGAAATTATTTGTTTTTAGAGGTCATAGATCAGTGCTGGTTGGGCCTCATGATCATTCCTTGTTTCTGAATTTGACATCTAAGGAATAACCTGAGGGACTCAATTCCAGTGCTGCACAGATGCCCTTATTTAACTGATGAGTTGAGTTTGGGGATTTTGTAGTTTCAACGTCAAGGTCATTGTGTCTCATGTTAATACCGTTCTTGTCAAGGTAGAATCTTAAGAAAGCTCTAGAAAATTTAATCCAAAGTTTACATCAATGCCCACTTTGACCTAAGGATATAACGGTAAGGCAGTGATCATCAACAGGCAGCCCAAGGGCCATATTCAGCCCCCCACAGCTTTCCATCCGGCCCTCAGAGTACTATTACATTTTTTTTTTAACCAATTAAATGATCTCACTTTTAAAAGCCAAGAATCATTTAATTTTTATAAAAAATTGTCAGTTACACCAAAATCTTTGTATTATTTCTATTTACTTTAAACTGTGGCAAGAAAAAAATGACCCTGGTACAAATGAATTTGATAATCCCTGTGATGAGGCTTTGTATGTCAGAGATCAAAAGGAGTCTGGCCTCATGATCGTCCCTTGCTGGTGAACATTACATATTAGTACCATGATAAGGGATTTTCTTAAACCTGGGCACAAATATTCGCTCCAACTTGAGGGTGAACTCAATACATTTGGGGGTCTTGAGGTCAAGGTCACTGTTACATTAATCCTCACAATGGAGATACGATTTCTACCAAATCAGACAGGCACAAGAAAAAGCTCAGCCCTTCTTTGTGACCCACACTGTCCAACAATTGCATATATCTTGGAGGCCTGGAAGTGTAAGGTAGTAGTTTATTAGAATAAATTATACAACAACTTGGATTTTCAAAAAGCAATGCTTTGGTAAACAGAGAGCTTCAGAAATCTCTATTGTAAACCACCTAAAGTGACTTTTTATTACTAAACTGTGAGTGATTGGAGCAATAATAAGTGTTCCTGGACAAAATAATCCTCACTGTGCTTGTTTAAATGGTGGTGCCACGCAGGAGTGGCGAGTAGAACAAACAAAGGGAAAGAGTGGTAAATAATGTATAAGCAGTATTTTGTAAAGCAATTTCCCCTTTTCTAAGTTGAGCACACAAGAACAAGTGAGATGTATAAATATTGTAGTACACAGAGGCTTTGTCTGCCTGAATACTCAGCAGACTGTACGACTTTACGTTTGTGTGCGTGTGCATGTGTGTGTTAGAGGGAGAGAGGTCAGGTGGGGCAAGCAGAGGATGAGTAATGTGAAAGAGCTCAGATGTGAAGCGCTAAGTAACAATGACGGAGTGACAGGACACATGCCACTGGGTAATGAGAGGTTCACGCCACCATGTTACCTCTTTTTTCTGATATCAAGAGACCCCTCATACACACACACATACATGTAGGTAAAAACACAACCACAACATGACATACGAATTCTTCCATCTTCATCAGAGTGCTGACTGAAGGTTAAAACCTTCATCAGTGACTAACCAACCACTGCTCCAGGGACTTAGTGAGGGAGGCAAGGCATGGTGTGAAGAGGACGACGTGGAAATTGTCCCCTTGATATTATAAGGTTCTTTCTGCATTCAAAGGAGATTTAATATGTTAGTATTCTTTGCATGGAATCTAGACTAACTTTTTATTTGAAAGATAAAAGCCCAAAAATGCATAAAACTTAAAGAAAACACCTTGAATTGTTTTACTACACATTTAACAAACAAGACATAACTTGAACATGACATTAATGTGGGGCCCTATGAAATCTATTTTTCCCAAATTCCATTTTAGTTCTTCCCATATCCCTTTTTGACAATTTAATTTTTTTGAGAATTATTTTTTTTTTAGTATTTCATGCAAAATTAACCCCCAGACACTGTATAAAGTAATGAAATATAGACACTCACTCTTCAGGTGGTCCTCACACATATCTTTACAGGTCCGGTCAAGAGTATGTTGGCAAAATTGCAGAACACTTGGATGCCTTACACATAATAATCGTTGGGAAACTGCTCTGCCCTGTACATTGGAGTTTGCCGGGAGTTTTGTAGCTTCTTTGCCAACTTAGCCAGTGTCTCAGGCGGCTGCTTCAACATTGTGAAGGGGAGAGGGAGGAGAAGTGAAGCGTGCATTGTCCCAAGCCTTAGTGACCCCCTCGGAGCATTACGTTACGCATTCGTTCCTTTTTATTCCAAAAACAAAAAAAAAAAAGTTCATGTAAAATTTCAGCCATTTCAGTGATATTCTGCTTTTATATTGAATTCCGCTTTTAATGTCCAATTCCATGATTCTGTCCAGGATTCTGTTATCGCGGGTTTATAGGGCCCTATTAATGTCAGCTTGAACCCTGTGACAAAAAGGCACTCTGATGATTTTAGCGTGATTATGAGGCAGTGTGTTTTGGATAAATAGACATTTGCACTGAATGAGTAGTAAGAAATACTTGCATGCAAAGTAGTTTGACTTGGCATTGTCTTACTGAAATAAGAAGGGACGTCCGTGAAAAAGACGTCACTTGGATGGCAGTATATGTTTCCCCAAAACCTGTTTGTACTTTTAGCATCAATTGTGCCTTCAGGGATGTGCAAGTTACCCATGGGATTTGCACTAACGCAGCCTCATTCCATCACAGTTGCTGGCTTTTGAACTTTCTGTGATAACAGTCTGAAAGGTCCTTTTCCTCCTCATCCCAGGGGAACAAAAAACAGTTAAAATGTGGACTTGCCGGACCACAGCACACTTTTACCCTCTGCGTTAGTCCATTAGTTAAATGTTCCAAACAGATGTTTTTGAGCATTTCACAACTTTCCCAGTCTTTTGTTGCCCCTGTCCCTGCTTTTGTGAAAAGTGTTACAGGCATCAAATTAAAAATGAGTGAATATTTGCAAAAAACAATAAAGGTGAACAGTTTGAACATTAAATTATTTTCTTTGCTGTGCATTCAATATAATATAGGTCAAGAAAGGATTTGCAAATCATTGTATTCTGTTTGGGACGACATGGTGGCACAGCAGGTAGTGCACATGCCTCACAGCAAGAAGGTTTAATCCCTGTGTCAGTCAGGGCCTTTCTGCGTGGAGTTTTCATGTTCTCCCTGTGCATGTGTGGGTTCTCTCAGGCTTCCTCCCACAGACCAAAAACTTGTTCATTAGGTTGATTTGTGACTCCAAATTGTCCTCAGGTATGACTTTGAGCTTGAATGACTGTCTGTCTCTCTTTGTGGCCCTGGGATCAGCTGCCGACCGGTTCAGGGTGTAGCCGCTTCTGGCCCTATGTCAGCTGGGATAGGCTCCAGCCCCCACGCGACCCTGAAAGGGATAAGTGGTACTGATAATGGATGAATGGATGGATGGATGGATTCTGTTCATACATTTTACATAAAGTCCCAACTTAATTGAAATTGAGGTTTGTATTGCCTCAAAGAGGCTGCCACTCATTCCTTGTACTTTATTCAGTATATGTTTAAGGTGTGATGAAGGCGGTAGTTTGTTTCACTGCTGTTGCCGAATTACGCTGTGAGACAGGCTGCTGACTGCTCGCTCTGAAGCTTTTGTAGTCATCTGAAGCTCTTTACCACCTCAATTTATTCAAAATCACTCTGAGCTGTGTGAGACATTTCAAAATAGGTTAAAAACAAAAATGTCCTTTCTCCAGCCCACAGACTGTTTCCTCCATGAATGTGTCAAGCTGGGCATGTAATGTATTTTAGCTTCTTCAAAATACCTTCCTGTCACAGAGCGACCTTTACAAACAACAGGTGCTCAAATAAAATACAGCTGTAAAAAAAAAGTGAGATCGATCCCGTCTTTTTCGACGTCTTCAGCCTCTTTTGCCCATCACCGTGTCCTCTGTGTCTCTCAGACAGAGGCATCACTGAGAACAAATGATAATCGAGGGCTGTCACCTCAGTCAAAAACAAACATTATCCAGCATGTCACTTTGAACACCTCAAGGACAAGATGGAAAGAATATGTGAGAGAAAAATTGACTTTGGATGTCTCTCCCAGGATTTCAAATTAGATTAAAGGGATAGTTCAGTATTTTTGGAGTGATATTGAATGAAGCACTGGTAAATGTTTAGTAATATTAGCAACAGGTGATGTTGGAAAGCTCAGCCACTCTATTGCAGGTGTGATGAGCTGGGGATTAGGGGGTGGCCGGTTCAAGCCTCATCCCGAACTAAGCCTGGGAACTGGTTTGGTAGATGGGGAGGTGCCTGCTGACCTACCGAGGCACCACTGCACGGCTGAAGTGGTTGCCGTCACTTGCCCCCAGAGCCTTGGGGCATAGGGCTTGCATCCCTGTGCCCTTAAAGGGTTAGTTCAGGTTTTTTGAAGAGGGGTTGCTCGTGGCCCATGGCACTAGTAAATATGAGTGCCGATAAAGGAACTTGCAAGCTTTGTCCCTGGGGGGAGCCAACTGAGGGCAGACAGTAGCCAGTACGTAGTAGTACATTGTGCAACTGAAAGCCTCATAATTAAGCCACTTACAGGTTAAAACTATTCAAAAAACTATCCTGGACCAACAGGACACAACTGTAATATTCTTTACAGCATTTGACTTTTCCTTCACAAAGCCCCTAATTTGATGAGAGACCTTGTTAAATTTGTTTTTCAAAAAAAGAAAAAAAAAAAAAGCACTGAACAGTAACGGCAACAGTGGAAACTCTGTTTTATCAAGTAAACTTCAAAATGTTACTCAAAAACATCTGCACATCAATATGTGCATGCCATTTTCCCTTTAAATGAGCATAAATATCAGAGTAAACATACCTGTCTGCTACAATGTATTGCCTTGCACCTGTGCTGTCATCTGGCACGGTCCTTCCTTAAAAGTGTCACAAAAATTAACAAATGTGATATTTAAACCATCCCAAGCAACCAAAATATTCCTTTAGGAGGATTTGTTTTTATGAGATTGCACAAAAAAAGCCCTGCATAGCTTTTTTTTTTTTTTTTTTAAATTGGCTAACTATTGCAAAAGTATGATTAAGAAAAAGCCATTGAGACCTTTCATAGATTTTGGATTTCCGTTAAATTAGTATGTGTCAAAAAAATGGTCTCAACATTTTTTATCAGCTAAAACATCTCCACAAATGACCACGATTTTCATTGTATATGAAGTGTAAACATAACAAGGGAAAGTAAAAAGCTAATGTTGACATATAAAGTGACAAAAGTGTGCTTGAGTGTCCTGATCATCACCACCATGATGACATTTAATGTCCCTTACAGTCTACTGTTGCTAAGAAATTGCAAATGCCCTGACCATCTCTTTACCTGTACCCTGATATTTGTTAGAGACTGTGAGAAGAACAGAGTGTTAGTGCAGTTAGTGCCTTATTGGTAAATTAATGCTCTATCAATCAATCAATTGATCAATCAATCAATCAATTAATCAGTCAATCAACTTTATTTGTTTCGTGCAAATTCATGATAATTGTTATCTTTAGACACTTAACAATAGAGCAGGCCAAAGCCATACTCTTATATATGCATACACATATATATATTAACTATACATGCATACAAACCCAACATGAATGAACTGTGAGCGCAGCACTGGGCCAAGATACGGTGCAGTGAATCTGTAGACGTCTTACAGTAACAGTGGCAAGATAAAAACCTCTGTGTAGTTGTTGGAAATCTTGGAGTTGAGCTAGACTCATGTTGAACAACCACCCACTGAAGCTGAAAGAGAAGCACACATTGCAAATAAATACACACTGTTGAGTTAGCGCATTGCTAACAACAGCTAGCTAGCTAAGTGATCCTTGCCCTCATACTCGCAGATCCAACTCATTAGTTCGTGATCTTCCAAGCAGTGAATGTAGCTTCCATTAATGCAAGAGATGCTGGCATTTTGAAGTGTTAGAGAATCTCTATTTATATCATAAAGAAAAAAATACAAATAAAACTATGATAGAAATATAATCAGCCAGGGTCCAGATAGAAAGGCACTACGGTCAGGACATTGACTGGAGTCCTCCATTTGGTCCTTTTTCATGCCCAATCTAGACCACCACACGCCAAAATGCATTGAGTTTCTGCCATGTGATTGGCTAAGAAACTATTCGCAGTAATGAACAGTTGAATGCATGGACCAAATGAAGTAGCAAATGATTATGTATATTTTGTCATTTTTGGTCAAACAGTCCACAAAAGTCTTTTGGAGTTTCCCAGACAGCAGCTGGGTTTGAACAGATGAATGCAGACATTACATACAGTCAAGCACAAACAAATAAAGAGAAGTTCTGTCTGCACAGGATTCCTAAATATCATTTTCTCCTTTCTTCTCCTTTCGTAGCACCCCCTCCCATCCTCACACCAAACCATCTCTCAGTGTGTCTTTCCTCTTTATCTCCGTCTTACTGTTTCTCTTTGGCTCGCCTCTGATGTTCACAGGGAGATCTCAACATCCCTAAATCATCATCAGAATGAGAAAGGAGTCCCAGGGCTAATGCAATGCAGATATGTTGTCTTTTGTGTCGGAATATGAGAAAAGGAATTTATGTGAGGCGCTCGGTGAGTCAGAATTCATTTCTTGCTCAAGCTTTTGCCCCGCAGTCAAACGTAAACTGACTGCAGACTCAGCTGGCTGACTGAGTGAGGACACACACAGACACGAGCGCACACCCCCGGACGCACACACAAATTCACCCAGCTTTATATACACGCATGGACTCCTTCAATACTCAGCACACCCATACACTCATGTTCACCCCAATAGAGTGTGTCTGTGTGCTCTGGAGTGGCCTCTCTATCCTTGAGTGACAGGTGTACATGGGTGGCACAATGGCCGCCAATATTGTCCAGCGACCATGGTAACAATGGCCGGTCTCCAGGGAAATGTGGAGCCTCAAAGTCGCCGGCCGTCAAACATGAAAAGGAGAGAACATTTCAGGTGGTGCAGAGGGGGGAAAAGGAAAGAAAAAAAAAAACATTTGGAGGGTTTGTGCTAATCAACATCGCCGGCGGCAAGCGCTTTGATAGGGAAAATGGATTCTGATCCTTGATTATAATATAGGGCACAATCTGAAACAGCTCAAACACATGAAGTAGTGATGGAAAACCAAGAATGTGATCTTTCCTTGACCATTGGATTCTTTATTTTGCGGCAATTTTCCATATCTGAAGAATAACATGAATACCCCACCGGATGAAATGCATCCACAGCGTACACATACTAAACGTCTGATTTTGTGAAATACACATGGGACGCACACAGAGCGCAAAATGAGCATCACAGGGTGAACAGTATCAATAAGGACGGCTTTTTCAAACAATATGATGCTGTTTGTAGTGAAACAGCCTCCATGCATGCTGCTAAAAGCTAACAATCTGTGGATGTTTGTGTGTTTAATGTGTGAGAGACAGACAGAGAGACAGACAGGGACAGAGGGAGAGAGGGAGACAGAGAGTGATGTACTCTTATCAGTCTTCCCAGTCCTCAGCAGCAGCAGATAAACAGAAGTGTGAAGGGCAGTTGCGCTGCAGGGGGCTGATTGACATGGCTGGTGCCCAAAGAATTACACGCACACACACACATGCTCACAAACTCACACACAAACACGTTTGCCTTTTGCTGTCCTCCCTTGTGCATATACCCACAAACACATCGTTCAGTGAGTGTGAGCAGCTTATTCAGTACAGCTGTCCACATAACATCGCCGATCTGAAGGCACAGTTTACATGAACTGTTGAATTCCAAGTAAGGTAAGTTATTAAATTAAGACACATTTCCTGTGGTGTTTTAGTGCAAGTGTCAATAAATAGGGCCCTATAAAATCCGTTTTATTATTTCCCAAATTCCATTTTAATTTTCCCATATTCTGTTTTTTCGGTTTTGATTTTTGAGAATTCGCTTTTTAGTATTTTTTGCAAATTTAACCTCGAGTATAACCACAGTATAAAGTAATGAAATATAGACACTCACTCTTCAGGTGTTCCTCACATGTATCTTCACATGTCCTTTCAACAGTATGTTGACAAAATTTGCAGAATATTTGATCACCTGACACATAATAATCATTGGGACGCTGCTCTGTCCTGTACTTTGGAGTTAGCTGGGAGTTTTGTAGCTTCTTTGCCAGCTTAGCCGGTGTTTCAGGCGGCCGCTTCCACATGTTTGCATTGTTAATGAGGGGAGGATGAGGGGAGGGGAAGCGAAGTGTGCATTGTCCCCAGCCTTAGTGACCCCCTCAGAGCATTTTCCCGAGAGATATGATCCTTTTTATTCCAAAAAATACTAATAATACTAATAATAAATAATTATGTAAAATGTCAGCCATTTCCATGATATTCGCACTTATATTGAATTCTGCTTTTAATATCCAATTCCGTGATTCCATCTGCAATTCCATTATCTCAGATTTTATAGGGCCCTAAATAAAGGAGTATATAAAATAAATAAATGATAAAATAAACATGTACTATAATCAGTGATTGCTCTTGCCATCATTTGCCATCATTTGTGCTAATAGAGTGGCACAGAATTATGTTTTTTTTTTTTTTTGGCCACCCTGGAAGTTAGCATAAAACAGGAGATGTTCTTGCTATTAACTTCAAGAACATGTAAGCATGATGTCCACCATGCGTTCCCTGTGTCGATTCATTCATTGGTGGTGCACGTCGTTGATGACACCGCCACGAGCTGCAGTCCACTCGTCACCAGTAGGATCAGTGTAGAGGCAGTAGAAAGATTAGAGATTGATCACAGCAGCAGAAACAACTTGAAACGCAGGATCATGAAGATCACAAAAGAATGATAACGTCATGAAGTAATTGTGGGTTAACGCGACAACATGCTGATTTGCTGTTGGCATCAACAATATTTTCACTACTTCACTGTGTTTGGAAATGACCCGGAAACCCTGAGCCCTTCTTTTTCTGTATTGGATCGATCTATTTTGCAGGGGTTGACGCAGAGCTGAAGCGGCTCCCGCTGAAAAAAGACACTCTGCGTATCAGGTGTGGAAGTGCGATGCTGGCCTGCTCTGCAGATGGAGTGATGTGCAGGCTGTGGATACAGACTGATTTAAGCGACTGGGGTGATTACCAGCGGAGTGCAGACGAATTATGTGGAGATTGGGGGTTACAGGAAGCTTTAAAGACAAAATGATAAAACCAGACCACCATCATCAACATCTAAATATTGTGCATGGCTGCCTAGACACAAATCCAACAATTAAACCAGCTTTTGACAGATGAATTCTTTTTTAGGAATCAGGAAACAAAAAGTTTCAATGTGGCAATGGTCTAACTGGTGACTGTGTACATTGGTGACTTGCTGTGGTTGACTCTGTCCATAAGTATGTTTGTTTTTTCTTGGTTTCCTGGGCTGTTTTTTTTATCACAGGTAAACCAATGAAATATTCCTTGATACAATGATTAAAGAAGTGAAGCATTAAATGGTACCCTCTGCTTTTTCATGGCTTTGACTATGATGTCTATTTACACAGTCGGCTGCAAGTCATCATTTAACACAGTAACTCTGGTTGTACTGGTTGTGCATGGCTTGTTGGCACAAAAATACATTTGTGTGTGAGGGGAACAGATCTGACACAACCTCTGTTGCAGTCAATCAAATGTGTTTGCGTTTTTTGTGCCAAATCTTGACGACAGCACATAGTGTCTCTTTAACCTGTTGCCTTCACAAGAGTTTTCGCAGGAGTTTGATAGTTTCACTTGGCTTTAGATGGTTTGAAATCATCATTAATCCCTCATCAGGCTGTTTGTAAAGTGTGGGATACCCCAGTCTTTCTGTCGTCATACAAAAATCTGCTGAAACCATTTCTTAGAATGTTCTCCTAGTGTTTTCAAAATCTGATTAAAAGTTGAGTAGCATGTCTCCAGCTTGAGTCAGACAATGTGATACACTCAGACTGCCAACTGTTGGCCTGCCATGTCCACAACAGCGCCTTCATTTTTGCAGATCATTTTGGACTGTAGTTATGCTTAAAACATGGTTATCCAAACACAGACATTTAAAAAAACAACTCTTACTCTTTTTTAATGGATTGTTTCATTTAACCTTGCAGTGCAGCTAGATCCATGATTTGATTTGTAATCAGACAGATCCATCTTGCCAAGATCCAGTCTTTAAGGATTGTGAGAGGCCTGAGGCAGCACAACCCAAGCAGAGTCCTTCAAAGCAGGGATAGGCGGGAGTTGCGAGTGAGACAACAGCAGGAAATGGCTGCTCGTACAGAGATTAGCATAGATGCTAACAGCTTCAGTAGCAGTTTCATCAGATCTGAACCACATTTCTTTATTAAATGAAAAACAAATAAAATTAAAAACATGTCTAGTAGGGGTGTAATGATCCATCGATCTGGATTGATACATCGATTGGTTAAGCAATGATCCAATCAAATCGATGGAAACTCAAAACATCGATCAGCATCGTCATCTTCAATGCCTTTATTTTGAAATTCTGACAGGATATCCGTTTCACCGCTTCCGCCCAATAGTGCCTCGTTTTGAAGTTTCAACTTTACAGGGCTCTCAAGTCTCACGCATTCAGCGTATGAGACGCGCACCTTTTCGCTCTCTCACACACCACACGCGCTATTTCTCCTGCTTTAAAATGTACTGTGTAGCGCCCACCGAGTAACACCACTATATGCTAACTTGTAGCAACACGCTCTTAGCATCACAGAACTAAACGGAAGCTTGACATGTCAGCCAATCAGAAAATAGCACTGCTGTATCTGCGTAAGATACGGTTGATCCAACAGCAGAGGATGCATACTGCACACACACGACGGGAGTAATCACTCGAGTACAGTAAGTTATCTCATCATTTGATTTTGTAGCGCACTGATTATAAAAATTACTTATTGTATGAAAGGAAAACAGTGAGAGCTTATTCTTATTCTTCCTCCACACCTACCATTAAACAGTGAAGCAAAGTCTAAAAACACCTGACTACTAATTAACCCAATTTTAATTTTAAACATGATTAGATCATACAGATGGTTATAATCCTCTATAACCCATCATACCCAAAGGTCAGCACATCGTTTCACATTTCAGTAATAAAACTGTCAAAACTTAGAAATTGCTTTGTATTACTTTATTGCTTTAGGTGAAATGTAGCTGATTGTGTTAAATGTGTGCATAATATCATCTTAAATCGATCGAAGGCCCATGAATCGTATCGAAGCGAAATCGAATCGTAGCAGACTTTGTGACATTGGCAAATATCGTGTCGTTGTCCAAAGAATCGATATCATATTGTATCGTTATGAAACTGGTGATTTACACCCCTAATGTCTAGATAGAACAGATAATTTCGATTCACTTCTGACATGTTTTTGGTGAGAGTTTTATTCTACAACGTGGCTTACGTTTTGTGCTTTACACTATGGCAGTCACGCCTGCCTACTGCACTACCTGATTTGCCCTTGAAGTGATATGCCAACTTTTTTTTTTATTTTTGTGTCTTGCCTCATTCCAGAGTCCATGACAAGCAGATAGACACCATTCTTTTGTTTGTGCATCCAGTAACAAAAAAAAAAAAACGTCCAAAGCTTGCCCACCGTTAGTTAGCTTAGCTCAAACACTGGGAGTCAGTGGGTAGTGTTAGCCTGCCATTGCCTACAATCATCTGCTAAGCTCCTTAGCAACTCTAAACAGTCCTGTGTGCTTGTTGTGACTCATATTTTTACCACATTATATTATGTTATCTTTTACTATCCTCATGTCATCTTGTTCTACTCCTTAACAGAGGCTTTGTTTTGCTGACCAACTTCTGTGGTGGTTTGCACTAGAGATGTGACATTCGCGAATAAGTTGAGTCTTTTGAACAGCTTTTAAGTGAACCATGAGAACCGATTTGCAGTTGTGAGTGAGCCGTTACCTTGCGAGCCATTCCTGAATTTCCAGGCAATTTGCAACCATTTCAAAACACTTTCAATGGGCTGTTGCCCCGATGGACAAGTGAAATATATTAAACGGTCCATCAGGTGTGTCAGGTTAGTTTTCATTTATACTTTGCCTTAATTCAGTATCCAACAAAACATGGATCATTTCAAAGCAAAATCAGAGGCAACATAGATTTGAGTTAGTATAATTTAAAGAACACAACTGAATTGAATTGCATTTGTATTTATTGGTGTTTTGTTGTAAAGGAATCAATCACATAAAGTAAATATAAGCTAATAAAAGCAGAGCTACAGTTTGTGTGTGTGAGTGAAGATTATACAGTACCTCAGTTCCAGCAGCTGAAAGCAAATAGGGGATTAAAGCAGATGAGAAGAAAAAAAACGGACTGGCCTGTGTCTCAGCGAGGACAGCAGAAAATGGAAACGACTGAGGGAGCTTTGACTGACAGCCAGAACACCTTAATGTTATTTTTTTTTAAATCTGTGCATTTGTAGATTTATATTCTGGCTCGTAGGATGCATATGCAACTGTACATGTGGCGCCTGCGTGTGCCCAGCGTGCTCATGCATATTGGTTTGTATTTATTAACCTGTGTGTGTAAGTGTGTGTGTGTTTCTGTGCAGTGTTGGCTTTTCAGTGTGTTAGCAGATTATTGAGCAGGCATGCCCCGTGGCTTCATGCTGTTCCACACCAAACAGTGAAACCAATACCTTTTTGTTGCTGATAAAACTGGATGGTCGGAGATAGGCATGCATATTATCACACACATGCACACACACCCTCTGCTAAACGGTGTGTATTGTGCTTACAGGGGTTTGCTGTTTTTTTGTGTGCGTTATCGGTGAATGTGTGTGAGTAATTCACTCCTACAAAGACACCGTACACTCTCCCTCCTACTCTTCCCACTTCCCCTGAGACAAAGTCCCAATTTCTCCATAGCCTGCAGTCAGACAGAAAGACGAGGGGCAGGGGGAGGGGGGGTGAGGAGAGGTAGGGCAAAGAAAACCCAGATGCTATCAGCCCTCAGAGAGTCACCAGGGTCATTGTCATGTGTCAGTCAGTGTAACACAACTCTCCCTGATAAGCCGGCCGATTGCGGCGATTGGCCGCGGTGGGTGACAGCGCGATACCGTTCTGTGCCTGCGCTCCTGACGAGACACGAAATTAACCCCCAGCACTTTGCCGATAAACATCTAAAATGGTTTCGGGACCCCAGGGGCTAATGGGAAGAGACGGGAAGCTATCAAAATATCAAATGTGCGTGACAAGCGGCACAAGGACCAGGTCTGTCAAACACTCGCCTCTCTGAGTGTGATTTAACTCGGTGTCTCCCACAAAGCCTGGCAACGCCGCGCTGAAGAATGAGCCACGTAGTCGCATCTGTCTGTGCACAGTGACGCCATATTTTAATGGACATATTTATTTAGTCAAACCGATGTGGGGTTCCTGGTTTTAATTAGGTAAACAGCTCGTCAGGAGGAATCAATGGCGATGAGTTAATGAAGGTCGGCCCGGGCTAATAGCTGAAGTCATTTCTGTCGCACAGAAAATTGTCATGAAAAGCAGCGGATGCAGTCATCTCCTCCTTGTCGCAGTAACAGATCACTCTATCCTGAGCTGAGTGTGTGCAGTGTGTACCTGCCAACCTGCCTGTGTGTTTTTGGGTTCATGTCCTTGGCAGGATGTTTGAAGGACAGGAGAGGAAGTAGCAGTGTTCGCAGAGGCCCATGTGAGTGTATGTTTGTGTGTGTGATGCGTCTCAGTTGGGTGACATGTGAAGGTGATGGGTGTCACCGGTGTCCCTGTCGTCTGAGGGCATGTCTCCCACTGCTGCCTGTGACACCAGCCTGACTGACTTATGATCAGGATTTATCATCTTGATTTATGATGAGCCCGGTTTGTCCCTCTCTCAGCCAGGAAGGTGGGAGGCCTGCTTTGTGCGTGCATGTTTGTTGGAGACATATAAAGGGCATGTGAGCAAGCTTAGGACAGGTCGAGTACTTTTTAACAAGTCAATTATACCTAGTTTAAACTGCATGAATGACAGAAATAAAGCATCATGCTATCACCTACTGCTTAATGATTTTTTAAGGCCTTGATTTGGCAGTACTGTTGCCTTTTGTTTTCTAAAATTCTGAAGAGAACATCTACTCACCGGACACTTTATTAAGTGCACCTTCAACTTCTTATTAACATAACTACCTACTCAGCCAATCTTAGCTGAGGTGGAGCCTGCAGACTCTACAAGTACCTCAGGCTGTGGCTGTACAGCAAACTGGACTAGGCAACTCACACCAACCACCTGTACAGGAAGGGACAGAGCAGGCTGTACTTTCTGAGGAGGCTGCGGTCATTTAACATCTTCAGGAAACTCCTGCAGATGCTTTACCAGTCTGTGGAAGCAAGCATCCTCTTTTACTCTGTGGTGTGCTGGGTGGGCAGCACATCCAAGACGGACGCATCCAGGCTGGAAAAACTGATCAGGTGGGCCGGCTCTGTGGTTGGCATGAAGCTGGACTCTCTGGTGATGGTGGCAGAAAGGAGGACACTTGCCAAACTGCTGGACATTATGGACGATGTCAGTCATCTTCTGCACACCGTCATCAGCAACCAGAGGAGCCTGTTCAGCCCAAGACTGCTCCCTCCCAAGTGTAGGACCAACAGACTGAAAACTCTTTTGTCCCTCAGGCCATCAGACTGTTCAATTCCTCACTCGAGGGGAGGAGGAGTAACGGGAAGACTGAGGACAGGAAGGAGCAGTAGTCAGCCAGCAGCCATATTTTTTTTTTTATTTGTATTTTATACATCTGGACATAGAGACACATTGGGGAAGAAAAGTGTTAAAGTGACTTTTAATGCTGCATGATTGTTGGTAGCTGGTTGGCTGGTCTGAGAGTTTCAGAAATTGCTGATCTACTGGAATTGTCACACACAACCATCTCGGGTTTACAAAGAATGGTCAGAATAAGAGAAATAACCAGTTAGCATCAGTTCTCTGGTGAAAATGCTTTGTTGATGTTGGTTAAATTAAGTGAACACTGATTATAATCAAGTTATGCACAAGACCATCTCTTAATGCACAACATGTCAGTTCTTAAAGCTGTGGGCCACAGCAGCAGAAGACTAGACAGGGTTCAATGCCTGTCAGCTAAGAACAGGAAACTGAAGCTACAGTTTTCACAGGTTCACCAAAATTGGGCAACAGTAGATTAAGAAAAATTGGCCTTGTCCTATAAGTCTCAATTTCTGCTGTTAAATTCAGATGGTGAGGGCAGAATTGCCTAAACAGCAGGAAAGCATGGATCCATCCTGATTGGTCTCAGTGTTTCAGGGTGGTGGTGTTGTGGTGTAGAGCAGGGGTCTTCGACTTCATATGTGTGAGAGGCAGTTTTTTCTCCAGGCAGGTTGTATGGGGCCAAATTTTAAAATGAATTGACATACTACAGATCTTCTTTAAAATATGTGATTCTTGGCTTTTAAAAGAGAAATCCGTCCCAATCACACAATGATGCCAGCAACATGGGGACAGCTGAGATATTTTGGGTCCTCGTTTCTGAGGCTGACATGTTGTATTACCACTGATTCCTACAACTCATTCCCTTGTTGGATTATTTCATGAAAATGACTGACAGTTGGATTTCTGCCAAAAAGATCAAATAAGATGTCGATCCTTAAATATTGCTTCAGTATCAGTTGTTTTGGAGTTGCTTTGATGGCTGTGGGGACTTGGTTAAAAAACCTACACTTAAAACCACTAAATCATTTTCTTACATTTTCTGAATTTCATGATATTCTGGGGACCAGATGGAAAGCTGTAGGAGGGCCAGATTTGGCCCTGGGGCCCCCAGTTGATGATCACTGGTGTAGGGGGTACTATGTTGGCACACTTTGAGCCCCATAGAGCCAACCCAGTGTTGTTTAGACACCACAGCCCACCTCAGAATTGCTTCTGGCCATGCCCATCCCAACATGACCTTCTGATGGCTATTCTAGCAGGATAATGTGCCATGTCACAAAGCTCAAAAATCATCTCAAAATGGTTCTTTAGAACATGACAGTGAGTTCACTGTACTCTAGTGGCCTTCAAAGTCCCTCGATCCTGATCCAGTAGAGCTCCTTGCTGTGGAACAGGAGTTTAATGTGAAGCCTGCAAAACTGTAGCAAATGCATGATGCTGTCATGTCAATTTGGACCAAAATCTCTGAATGTTTCCAGCAAGTTGTTGACTCTTTAGGCCTTTCTCAAAGCACTATCTCTACTTCTCCCTATACACTTCCACTCCCTTTGTGCCCCCCCATGGAGGGTCAACCACATTGAGTGCTGCCCAAAACCTGGAAGTGTGGAGGGAGAGTGAGAAGTTCAGCCTTCCAGAAACGAGTGCACTAGTGCTATAACGTTATTTATTGTTTCCCAAGGTAGACAGTTCATGGATTGAAGTTCCCCATTATCACCTGCAGACAGCATGGTGGCTAAGGTAGTGTGCGTGCCTCAAAGCAAGAGGGTTGCTGGTTTGAGTCCAGGGTCTGGTCAGTCAGGGCCTTTTTGTGTGGAGTTTGCATGTTGTCCATGTGCATGTGTGAGTTCTCTTCGGACACTCTGGCTTCCTCCTACAGACTAAAAAACAGGCTCATTAAGTTAAATGATGACTCCAAATGTTGAATGTTTGAATGGTTGTCTGTCTGTCCTTGATATTCAGTCATTTGATTTAAGGTGTCCATATCTTTAGGTACTCTGTTACTTTAGATGGTTGTATATGTTTTTGTGTATTGTTTTTAGTCCTGTATACTAAAATAATAATATCTTCATGTTGTTGCCATGTAAACCTACAAGGGTTTACGATTTTATGTTGTATTTTCCTCTTGCATAATTGCAATGATCACATGACAGGTCAGGTGACCCCCTGAATTGTATAAACTGTATAAATGGAGGTGTGGATTTTCACCTGTACATGACTGATGAAGGACTAGGACCTGAAACCTTATGCTCGTGGTGACAAACCTCATTAAAGTGACTTTGGAGCGGCCTCTGGTGTGCAGAACTTTTGTCTCTTTTTGGTGCTATTTTTTGCATCTACCACCAAGTATTTGACCTTTTTTGGGCTGTGCGTGCTTTTTCTTTTTCTCTATGCATCTGAAAACTTCACAATAACAGAGGGAGCCTCTCACAGCTATAGGTGTGACTTCAGACAGAGCACAATTCCCTGTAGAGAGTCACTGAGGAGGGAGCCATTTGAGAAAGCAGTTCTGAAGACACTAGCAAGGTGTACCTAATGAAGTGGCCATTGGCTGTATATCTGTTAGGTGGAATTTCCAGCGATGATTTGAAATGATAAAAAACTGTTCAGGTGTTTAACACTTGTCTTCCTCAGCATATCAAGGTACTTTTTTTCTTCTATCACAGTCAATGGTGTTGAAAGAAGTGAGAATGATTCTCAGGTGTGTCCCTGGATAAATGTAAGTTTGCAACATATCACACTGTCTGCTTATTAAAAGTACTGTCATAAATGATTTGAAACTTTGATCTCAAAAGTTCTAACAGTCCACAGATCATGCAACGTGTCATTGCGGCAAACTCTGACTCATTTACCCCTCACATTCTGCTATAACAGGCAAGCAGAGTCTTGACTACTAAATGCCAGGCACAGGGACATGGGGGCTATTTAGTAAACATCTTTCAATTCCATGCCAGCCGGCCGGCCGCGCAGCATGGCAGCCTCTTAGCTTCTCCTCCTCTATGTTGAGATGCAGAGAAACAGGCCGACCACAGACCCAGGGGGATGAAGGGATGAGAGGGGGAAAGAAAAGGAGGAGGAGGGGGTGAAGAGACAGAAAAAGAGAGAAGGAGGGCACTGGAACACATCCACAGATTAACCCTCATGGAGGAGAGGGAAAATAGAGCGGAACTGAGCGTGCATGCGTGTGTGTGCGTGTGTGTGTGTGCGGAGAGAGAGAGCATGATCTGCGACACTCCGAGGCATCTGGGCACAGCGACACAAAGGTGCCCATTTTCTGTCGCTGCCATGCTCTGGACGTCAACAAAGAAAACAGAAACAAACACACACCTTTATTTCTCAAATGTGACCCTCTACCCCTTTCATGTCGCCGTCTCTGCACCTCCTCTTCTCTTGCAACATCCAACACTAATCCTCTCCTTCACACTGCCAAATAAAGGAGGCAGAGAATGGAGAGGACAGGGCAGAGACTGGGGCAGAGGCAGAGAGGGGTCTTGTTGCATTGTGTAGATGTGGTTTAAAGTTCAGTCTGATATTGAGGCATTGTTGACTGTCATGAACATCTGTGAGTGGTTTCATCACTGAGATTCGACGCCCCTTTCTATTCACATGAAAAGCAACCTGTATGTACAGTATATAGTGTGCATCTTGAAATAATCAAGCCAGAGAAGTCAAAACAGACTTGACATCAAGTGCTTAAAGCGATATGCCAACTATTTTTTTCTCTTTCGTGTCCTACCTCAGCCCCAAGTCCATGACAAGCAGATACACAAGTTAAGAATGGCTCACAAACCAACGGCTTACTCACAACTACAAATTGGTTCTCATCATTCACTTAAAAGACCTGTTCATAAGACGTGATTCATTTGCGAACGTCATATATCTCTAGTGCAAACTACCGCAGAAGTAGGTCAACAAAATAAAGCCTCTGTTCAGGAGTAAAAGAAGATAATACGATGAAAGTAATGAATAATGTAACAAAACGTGGTAAAAAAAAAAGAAAAAAGAAAGAGACACAACAAGCACACATGACCATTGAGAGTTGCTGAAGAGTTTATCTGATGACTGTAGGCAGAGGCAGGCTAGCTATACCCGTTGATTCCCAGTGTTTGAGCTAAGCTAACTAGTGGTGGGCGAGCTTTGGACATGTCTTTCTTGTTACTGGATGCACAATAAAAGAATGGTGTCAATCTACTTGTCATGGACTTGGGAATGGGGTAAAACACGAAAAGAAAAAAAGTTGACATATAGCTTTAGACCTTGAGCTCATTTTGATGGAGCAGAAACTATGAAAGGACCATCTCATTCTCCAAAGAACGAAAGAGCTTGAAGAGTTTCATCATTTAATCCAAGAGCTTAAACTTTACCACAGCTGCCTCAGGACCAACTGTTCACAGTGGCAGAAATGTGAGAATACACGTTTACCATCAGGATACTGCAGTCCCAACACTGGTTTCATCCATACATTATCTTTATAGTCATTGCTCTTGTTGTCTTTATTATTTTTTTCAAATGAAAGGGGGAAGCTTAGAAACAAACAGACAATGAGTACCTTTATTGGTCCGATGTGGGCCTATCAGAGGCAAGATTTTTTTTTTTTTTTTTTTTTTAAACTACCACTGTCCAAAAAAAAGACGCTGCTTTTTGACATATTGACATTACCTGGCTGTGCAAGCCAAGTTAATGTCAATAAATGTATCTGTTTCTTGGTTGTTCTTTAGATTGAGGACACCGTTCAAAAACGTCACTCCTAGAGGTGTGTATACTAAACGGAAAACCAAATTTCACATGATGAAACAGAAAAATGTTTCAAAAAGGACTTCTTGGTCTCCTTAGTTCATGCTTTGAGCCTTCACGGAATTATGGGGCATGCTTCATCAGCTACCATTTCAAGAAACTACTGGCAATGTAAAGAGGGAGAGAGGGAGCAGTCCTCATACAGCAGACTTTTTGTCTTGTGCATAGAAGCACTCTATAATGAAGAGGCTGATACAGCATAGGCAGTCTAAGCAAGTGCTTGGGGTGCCAGGCATACAACCTAAGGGACTCCTCTGGTACCGCAAATTGATAAAGAAGAAAAGCTGGAGATAATAAGATGAAATGGAAGGAAAATGTATCTCAATCTTGAAAAAATATAATTTTAATTTCTATTATTTATCAATGTTACTAAAACAAATGATATATTAAAGTGATCATTTTGGCACCCTATAGACTGTGTTTGGGAGAAGCAGAACCTTTTCAAAAGAACAACAAAGAACCTCTATACAGTGTGACCTGTAAATTATCTTCTATTCAGACTTACAAGAAGAGAAACTGATCCAAAATCACAACTGCTAAGGATGTCCTCAGAGGCTAACTAGAAGCCACATTTAGCTTAATCCCTCCTGCTAGTTGTCCGCCATGTTTGTTTCCACTAAAAATGGCCATGCAAGATTACAAGCTGCAAGAAAGGAGACCCTGGTTGTTGATGAATGAGTCTGTTGGTGTGTGGTGTGCTGTGTTGATCATCTTGTTGTACACCACACGCTATTATTACAAAACTGTAAAATCATTATTTGTTCTCATGTGTGGGGTGCCTCACAGTTTCACAGTGAGTAAAAGTGTAAAACAACCTCGTTTGTAAGCAGGTTTTACACAATGAAAATTCTCAAAGGAGAACAGAGCTCCACAGTGAGTTCACTGGACCTTTTATAAAAATAAAATAGTGAGATGACTTTGTAATAAGCAGCTCTTGTGAGAGTTCTTCCTTGAATTCACTTGCCTTTGATAAAGTTTATTTTTCTCTTGTATCTCATGTGTTGACTTTATGATTAACTTGATTCTGTTGTGAACAAGATGTTACTTAATCCAGTCAATTCCCTGCAATTAAAATACTTTTTCAATAAGAATTTGTTTAAAATTGTAGTACACTTCATCAGTGCAGTGACACACTATTGACCCTGATAGATATCAAATTTAGTAAACTAATAAATGTGATATCATGACGGCAAGGCTGTCCGTAGGAGAGGGATAGGAGATACCTTTCTGGGGCCCGTAATCATGGAAGGGCCCACAGGGGTTCTTAATTTAAGGTATGATTACCCTCCGTTTAAACCCTTAATACTCACATAACTTACCAAAGAAATAAAAATATACATTTTATTTGTTGATGATGCAAAATGTGAACACCTTCCTCTAAAATGGTCCAAGCCTTATTTTTGTGGTATTTAATTTGTGAAGAAGACAATTGGTCCAAACTGGCACCTTAAGGCCTGTGTCTAAAGTTATGGCAAGACCTGCAACATAAAGTAAGCCAAATGTTAGCCTAAGCTAATGCTAATGCTAATCTTAATGCTACTTTTACAAAATGCATGTGTTAAAAGTGTTATTGTGATTTTTCTTAGTATTCTATGTTTGAACCCATCATGCTTTATAGGACAGTGCACAAAGCTGTAAAGAGAAGAATGTGAATATCAAAGAAAATTAAAAAGATTGCACTTGGTTCACTTTACCCATTAAAGCAAATATATTTACACACAGTGTAGTCCTGAGATGGCATCCAAAGGTACACTTTGTACAATGGAGATTACTCCTGCTCTGCCTCAAGTGTTTTACTATTTACAATTCTCCCTCTTTTTTTAGCGCCTTGTGTTCTTTTGTGTCATTTTTGTACCACTGTTAACCTTTCAGTACAGCTGGATCCACCTGATTCTGTCAGTAATCACACAGATCCATCTTGCTCCAAGACAGAATGATTGAGGACGACCAATCAGTGTCCTCCAAGGAGAAAGAAGCAGGAGCTACAGTACTAGTGAGACGACGGCCTGAGGCTATTTCAAGCCTGTAAACATAGCTGCTCGAACAACGATAAGTAAAGATGCCGCCTGCTGTAGTGGATTTTTTTTTTTTTTTTTATCAAATGCAGAATAACGAACAACACTGTCAACCATTTTTACCCCTCTCTCAATGGGTTTCGACGCGACAGAATTAGCTCCATTACGAACTTTACACTGTGGCAGTAGCTTCTGCCTGCTCCACCGTCTGATTGGCCCATTATGAATCTAATTGACAGAATAAACATCACACCCCTCCCAGATAAACACACTTTCTATGTGTTGGCCTAGATGGACTAGTGGAGTATGTCACCATGGGCTGTCTGTTCGTCGAACGGTTATCCCACTGCGGGGTAAGGCCTATTACTTCAGAGCAGCAGGCCCAGGTGTAAAATGTACAGCACACCTCTGTATACCAACATTGTCACTCTACCACTTTAAAAATGATTTCACACTCATCTATAAGTACATCTCTTTCAAAGATAGAACATTATCTGGCAGGATTTTCAAAAATCATTCATTTTTTTACAAGTCCTCAAACACAGTGAATGCATACTTGCCTTTGATATAATGCTAGCCCAGTATTGTACATCACATGTTCCCCGCTGTGGTGAAAGCTGCCGAGTGCGTGTGGATGTGTGTATGAGTGTGTAGTATTATGTGTGTGTATGTTCACTCCATGTTTCTGTAGTTGTGGAGACAGAGTGGGCTGCACAGATCCAGATACACAGTCAGATACACGGGGGAATAGCTGTGAGTGAGTACTGTTGGTTTGTTTGACAGGGACCTCTTACCCCCGTCTCTCTCACCTCAGATAGAGAGAGACAAATACACCGGGATGGCAGATAGAGGCAGATAGCAGGGGCGAGCAAAAAACGGGGGGAGCACGAAGAGAGAGAGAAACACATAAAGATAGAGCGCAAGGTGTTGAAGACGTGCCTGGGGAATAGGAGGCAGAGCATAAAGGCGCAAGAGCAAAGCGCCAAAGGAGGGGCGACAATAAAGGGGCTGGGGAGAGAAGGAGAGAATTAAGGGAGGAGAGGGGTTAGGGAGAAAGGGAGGGGAAAGCGAGAGATAAGGAGGGAGAGAAAGCCTGGCACTGCACCGGGTAGTGGAGGGTTTATTATTCTCTGTAGCACTCAATCAAACGCCGGCCCTCTGAACAGAGAGCAATGCTGGCGAATCATCCTGGGGGCTTTCTCTCTCTCTCTTTCTTTCTTCCTCTCTCTCCATCCCTCCCCGCCTCTTCTCGCCCTCCCCCGCTCTCTCCCTCTCTCTCTGTCTTTTTTTCCTGCGGTGTATGAGTGCTATCCATCTGTCAGCTGTCAGTGCCAGTGAGAGATATACAGAGCTGTCACTTCGCGTCAGCCCGGGTTTGGGAGGCCCTTTTTGCAGCTGCTGCTCTACACATACTTTGCCTATGGCAGCGCAGGAGCATGCACACACAAACACACACATACACACACACAATCACTGATGTTGGAGTGCTTGATCGGTTTACAGACACTGGTCATTAAAAGCTTGAAATAAAGCAATAGTGTATAAGATTATGATTAGATTATCCGTACCAGAATCACAATTATGCCCATGTCTAATTTATATATTGGTTTAAATTCTTGATGTTTAGTACTAAACAGCATAAATAACTTTGACCTTTTTGTCTCTATTGTCTGTATGTTCAACCAAAAAAATTCAGATTAACATGTCCAATTTTCATTTTAACCATTCAACTCCCACACCAATTATATAAGATTACTTTTTTTAAATGCATTTTTCGTTCCCTTTTGTGCCCTAATAGCTAGCAAAATATTCATTGCATTGTTGATCACTACCAAATAATTGTAACCTTGCAGAGCAGATGGACCTGCCTGATTCATTATCTGAAATCACACAGGTCCATCTTGCCAAGCTCCAATCCTCTACAACTTCACTCGGCTAAAAGCTGAACGACCCAACCAGGGGAAAGAGGCAGGAGCTACAGATGTGACAACAGCAGGAAGTGACTGCATATTTGAAAACTATGGCGGCTTCTGAAGTGGTCTCCGTGGATGCAGCAATACCTGAAGTTTTATCAGAAATGAACTCAATTTCTTCTTTAAAAGAGGAGCAAAGATCGTCGCTTGAAGCTTTTCTTATGGGAAATCATGTTTTTGCTCTTCTCCTGACCAGTTTCAGTAAGAGTTTGATCTAACAACTGGCTCTTTGGTTGTCAAAAAGATGGGAAGGACCCTGAAACCCATTGTGATAATCGTGTCTCCGCTGGTTGCCCTGATGGACGATCAAATCGTCCATCAGGACCTCTTCTGCTGCCTCTTCTGCTGCTATGGCCAAGGTCATTTGAGTTACTGTTGCTGTTTTATCATCTTGAATCGCTCTGGCCATTCATATTTGACCCCTGACATCAGCAAGGCATTTTTGCCCAGAAAACTGCTGCTCTCTGTGTATTTTCTCTTTCATTTTCGGACCGTTCTCTGTAATTCAAGAGATGGCCATGCAAAAATATTGCAGTAGATCAGTTGTTTCTGAAATGCACAGACCAGCTCATCTGGAAACAAATGTGGTATGGATAAACTCATTATGTCATATTCAAAGTCAATAAGTTGATGCTTGGTTTGGACTCCATCAGGTCATTTGACCATATTTATGTCCTAAATATGTTAAATTGCTTATAAGCAGAAAGACATGTAAGCTGTGCCGTGCCTCAAAATAACTGAAGTGGCTTGGTAGTAGAAAAATATGTGGATGTAAACAAACTGTTTATAGCATGTGATGACCCCAAGCTGTTTCTGTGGCTTGTTTTCTCACACATTTCTTTAAATTATATGGGGAGTTTGGCACCATGTACAGCAATGTGTATTATAAGCATCTGTCCCAAGATTTCTGAACAGAGAGAGAACTGAGCTGTGACGCTGTGGCACACATTCAGGCTCATGCCATGTACCCCTCACAACCCCTTAAAAGCTCTGAACTATCCCTTTTATATGGCAGCTATTTATTTTCTTTCATTCATTTATTTAGTTATTTTAGTCCATAAAATGTCAAATATTGTTGCTTTTCACAACTTCTAAGACTTAGAAGAGACTGCTTTTAGGTCTTTTGTCCATTTAACAATCCAAGACCCCAACAGCCTCATTTACTGTCATACTAGGAACACTTCTGCCTCAAAACAGACTAAATTTAATGATCAGTCATACAAAATGTGTGTGTGTGATAACATGAATAAGATTGAGGGTAAATCCAAGCTACAGAGTGAAGACTGTTGAGAGAACTATTAAACTGACTGCTCAATAGGAGGTAGAAATGAGACGCAGAAGCTAGTTGACCAGGGGTTAAGATGGTTATTAAAGACTTGAGCTTTTGGTTAGATAACACTGAAACCATAGGCTATATGTTGTCAGGCAGAAGCTAAACTGTCTTTGTGTTTAATTGTGTGTTTTTGTAACATATTGGCACCCAGTGAATGTCTTGGGAGAAATTATTGGGATTTGTACGTCTGTGACTGGTGGTAGTTAACTTAAACACGATGACTGTGGTGCCAAGATGGATAGCATGGCTGGGTAGGTGGTGTTTGGATGGATATGTGTGCGTAATCGGGGGCAATTACACAAATTAATTGCAGGCCTCTGCTGACACCACTCAGGAAGAAGATGTGAAGACTATGAATGTGTTTTTCGATGACAGCAAGAGAAAAGGGGGATGTGTGTAGCTTCCTTCCATGCCTTCCATTTGTATATGTTGACAAGATTGCCGAGGTTTTGTGCCTATTGTGCCACTCCTGCCATTCCAGCGCCAATTGTGTTGGGTTTTGGGGGCTCGTTATTAGAGGGTGACAGTTTCTGGGCGGAAACAAACACGACTCTGACGATTAACACCATGTCACCGTGTCAGCTCATACAGTAATCCTGATATTCTGTCTATCGCACATGTGTGCAGAGGGAGGGAGGGGGAGGTGAGAGGAAGGGACAGTGTGAATATCAGAGAAAGAGAGAGAGGGAGAGGGAGAGAACGAGGCACAGCTGAGATCCCAGGAGAGTCAGATAAAGCCGTGTCGTTCATTGAGGACATTGTGTACGTGAAGGCGCGCTGTAATGCAATGTTAACATTCTTCCCAATCCCGGGCGCTCCGCAGGGGAGAGCGAGGCCTGCTGGGGGATCTGTTTAGTTGATCAGACGTGCTGGGGCTCTCACCAGGCAAGGGAATAGACCAGAGTGGGATACAATAGGCTAGCAGGGCGTGAAAGTATATAAGAAGAGATGAAGAATAGCATTTTAAGGCAAAGCGTGAATAACAAATCAGACGAAGGACAAGATAAAGTGGTAAACATGACATTGTTTTGTCTTTGCATCTGATGTCATGGGTTAACATGCAGCAACAGATTAAGATATAGTATCCTGTAGGCAGTAGAGTAAGACACACCTTGAAGATGGGTGTATTTGCATTTCAAATTAAGACTATGATCGTAGTACTTCTAAAGTCAAGTCTTAACGTTTGATGGGGCACTGGTTTGGCTTGTAGTAAGAGCTTGCCCCCTAATGGGGCTACAGTTGACATCGGTTTGAGTCAGACCTAAACAGTTACCCCAAACTTGTTTTATACCAAAACTATCTTGTCCAAATTATAATAAAAGTGATCCAGAAATATTAAAAATATCCTAAATGCACTGTTAATTTAACTTTCTGAAACAGATTATATCATAGTGATCCAACTCTGTGCTTTAGGTGGGCTTGCTTGTCTCTGACACTGAGTTCATTCAGAGTTAGGGGTACCAGATGTCCCAATTTAGCCGGGACTGTCTTGTTTTCAGGCCTTAGTGTTCTGTGTCCCCACTTAAATCCCCAAAAAACCCTAAAGTTGTAAAAGTTGTTTCTAAATGTGTTGCTGATTGAACCAATAAAATCTTAAAGATTGTGCTGCACATTAATGCTCACTGCTGATTGGTCTGTTTATGTGTTAATCAATCTAAATGCCGCTGTAGCTTGCCCAGCTTGTCACACTGTCATGTGCTATGTAATGTCAGGTAGAGAGGGACAGCTCATACAATGTTAGCTTTTCCTACAGAGCCTCAGGTGAGGCGAAACTGTCTGCAGATATCGTCAGTGGATTTGTCTTGTGTTGCAAGCACGGCAAAAGCCTATTTTTAATCCCCCATGGAGGAAATGTCGACATATAACTCTAACTAGCATCTCTGATTAAACTTTTTCAGTCATCACAGTGGTGACAGGCTCAGAGGGCCGGCTTGTAAAGTTTGTACAGTCAAGTTAAATATGCAGACATGCAAGGATCAAATCATCATTGCAAGGATCAAATCATTATTGCAAAAGGCAATCAAATGAATTATTTTTCTCTGAGGCCAATATAAAATGATCTTTGGCTTGGTAATGGTCTGCAGCCCTGTGGTTGGGCACTTCTGTCTTAAAAGATAAGTTGAAATAGGGGATTGTCTTTTCTTTGTTTGAGTGTTTCTGTTCATTAGTGTGTCTTATTAGACCAAAGTAACCATTTTTTAAGTGTCATATGCACATGTTGACATTGTGCATCTTTCTGCTTGACTGAGATTTACATTTTTATCATATTGTCCAGCATTCTCCAAAAGTTTATAATGTAAATTATCGAGGAATATGATATTTAACCATGTAGCAGGATCCTCTCACTGATCACCGGTCAACCTGTTTTATCTGTTCATCTTTGGACAAACATCTGATGTGACTATGATAGTAAAAACAGTGCAGTTTGTTCAGATGAGGCTGGATCGGTGGTAAAAGCTTATTATTGCATTGGACACAGAAGCTTTGCAAAGGAAGGTGAAGCTAGGCCAGTTTATCCACGGGCATTTTTCTATCAGATTGTAACTCAGCAGCACTCCAACTGCAACTCCAACGCCTCTGTGGGCAGATTGGCTTCACCTTCACACTCTCAATCAGCTTTTCTATCATAGAGGTGTCACATTAACATACATGCATGCACACATGCCATACAAAATAGATGGCAACTTGCAGATGGGCATGTTTGTGTGCGGGTAAACACACTTGCTCACACACACATGCTCTCTTCCCCTCCTCCAGCACCTCTCAAACCCATTATTGGCAGCAGTTCAGTGACGGCTGTGTGACTGCCAGTACTGCGGATCTGCTCCTGGAGCGAGCTCTCCCCATCAGCGCTGGCTTGATTACCCTGATGTATGCACACCCAGACACTTGACAATCTCTCAGCATTTACATATGCAGCCTCAGCACTCCACACTACTTCTGATCTGAGGTGTATGTGTGAGTGTGTGCAAGATTTACTGTTTATGTGTGCGCGGAGTGTGAGCCTTCATAAGGCGAGCGGGAGAAGATGAGGAGGAGAAAGGAGGGGAGAAATGGCAGCTCTCGCTCGCTAAACGTAAAACAAACAAACTTTAATCCGACGCCGATACCCTGCTCTTCAAAGACAAGACGGAAGTATGAAGGAGAGGGAGAGAGAGAGAGAGCCACCTCACCTAAGGGTGTGCGACGCCGTAAACACACAAACAGAGCGTTTACCAGCCGGCCCGTTATTCACTCTCATGTCAAACACATAGCACTCAGAACTAACTACCGCACACACTACCGGGGATAGAGGCGCGTTAAAACCCTCACAAAAGCCTTCACTTGACTGATGTTTTTCTTTCTTTTCAAATGAAAAATCATCATACAAACAACCCCCCCTCACCCCCAAACCTGATTCAAAAGGGCCTGCCTCTTGTTCTTTCTTTCCCTCCATCTCTGTCAACGTGAGGGAAGTGTCGGTGAGAGGCAGTGAGAGAAGGAGACGGAGCGAGTGGAGGTCTGGGGAGTTGCACTGTGTCGATCTTTTTTGGCTGGCGCTTCACAGGGAAAGCGGGCTCGGGCTGATCATCATTAAAACGCACACAACTTGACATGTTTATTTAATGGCTGCTCCCGGCGAAGACGGCAAGCTGCTGCTATCTCTCACCGTCACATGTTGATCTACCACCGTGCCATGTGTGTCTGCAAGTGTGTGAGACGGGGCGTGTGTTTGCACTGATCTTTGTATGTGGGCCGTTAACTTACTTTATGCTCTATATAAAGATCTTTTTGATGTAGGGCAAACTATGTTACCCATTCAGGTAGGTCCACTCTTAGTTTGGTTCATTTTGATTTAAGGGATTGTTCCCAAAAAAACGGTAATATTTGGACAACATTTTATGTTGACTGAGTGTGAAATGTAGATTTCCAGCTTCAACAAAACCTCTAATCTAAACCGTCCATTAGGGATGCACGATATTTATCGGACCGATATAATATCGGCTGATTTGGGGAAAAATGACGTAATTTTTTATCGACATGATACGTACAGTTTGTCCGATAAAAAGATAAGATAAATTACTTAAATTGGGGAAATTGTTTGCTGGCCACGTAGCCCCTAAACAAGCCATGTCGCGCTGGTTACGTCATCTGTGGCGCCTTACTACTTACTTACTTTTGAACCACGATTTGGTGGAACCTGCAGAAACCAGGTCTTTTTTGCTCCTCACTGTGCAAGGTTCTACGTATGCTAGTGTGGTAAAACATGACAGTGGGGGGTTCGGGAGATTTTGTTGTCTAGCACTAGGGCTGCCACAAACGATTATTTTGTTAATTGACTAGTCAACGGTTATTTTTTGCGACTAGTCGACTAATCACATCATGCATGAATTGCAGCTTACCACACCAGCATGCAGCTGCTCTTGTATAGCCATCATTAGCTTCCAGCTTGAAGTGTTTAAGGTATGTGCTAACTAAAAATAAAGACAATTAAGGTGGTAGTTTATTCAACTTTTCATGAACTTTGCAGCTGTTATAACGTTACAGCAAACACATAACATATGTGTTCTGAGGCTAATGAAAGTGTCATCGTTAATGTTAACATTTACAGCTACAAGTAAGAAGCTCACTGTTGATGCTAATGTTAGCATCTAACTAGTCGGTTAGCTTACCGAGACGGCTGTCCCTCTTTGTCAGAAATTGAATCAGCCACAGCTTGCTTCATTTTCAGATGCTTATGCATCGGTGTTGTACTGCCATGGAAGGCAGGTTCTGCCTTGCAGATTTTGCATTGCACATTCTTCTCTTTTGTTTTGGTGAAATGCTCCCAAACTTTCGAGCTTCGTTGCCGGCTAGCCATGATATTGTTTGGGCATAACTATTCCGGTGACATCATGGCTGACTCCGATTACCACTACTGCTCATGTGCGTCAAGGACAGAAAGTCAGGCAAGACAGCGGAAGGTGCAGGGGCAGTTTTGAGAGAAAAAAACACTAAAAAAAACAAACAAACAAATGAAGACGTCAATTATTAAAATACTCATCGAAGATTTTGATCGTCAACGTCGTAGTGACTAGTTGACTAATCTTAGCAGCCCTATCTAGCACATAGAAGTACACCATTATGTGGAAGAGACATGTAAAACACAATAAAAGTCATATCAAGTTAAACAAAGTAATATAAGATGACCTATTTAAAGCCTGTTTTAAAAGTGAGTGTTTTAATATAGGATCTCATGGGGAAACCCCATCTTTTGGAGCCACCCCCAAGTGGACTCTTGTAGAACTGCAGTATTTTATGCCTCAGTATTTGTTTCATTTTCCAACACTGAATGTTGCGGCTTCGCTTGATCATGCCACATTACGTGGCTTTAAGGAAAACCTCAAGATCATCATTAGTGAACAAAAGATGAATCAAACTGTTGTTGCAGAAAAACCAGCACAGCATGCATCTCATGCATTGATCTTCTTTTGAGTTTGTCATGAAGTGTCAACAAAGAGATCATAAAACAAATTATTATAGCTTACCATCCAGGATGAAAAACTCATGTAGAGAGTGTTTGCTCCCTCACCGTGTGAAACAAAAACTGAGAGAACAAAATGTAGTTCTTGGCTTTAGTTTGTGGTTGAAATGCCATAAAGAAAAGAGAGTGAGTGAAGCAGGATCAGAGGTAAAGAACAGAGCAGATGTGTGTGTGAGTGAGTGAGAGACTGCGGCGACATTAAGGCGACACACTTCCTTTTTTGTTTGTTTGCGTGTGTAAATGCAGTTTTGATGAAATATTAATAGCACCTTCCAAAATGCCTTGTAAAGGATCCTCTGTCTTTGACTTTTCCATCTGTAGCACCTCAGGTAGGCATTTAGTATGCCACGCTCTGTGTCAGGAGGGAACCAGAGACTCTCCATGTGTCGAGCTGTCAGCTCAAATCCGCTGCCTACCCGCCCTCTTCCCCCCACCCCTCCGTGACACACCTTTAGTCCCACAGTCTGGTATCCCAACGCCCCACCCATCAGCTCTAATCGCCCACTCCTCACTCCTGCAGAGAAACTTTTCACGCCACGTGTTTTGTTATGCTTTTATTAAGACGGGCTCACATCAAATGAAAGACAAAATAGAAGAGGTGTATGAATGATTGATACACTTTGACGTTTACTTAACATTTCCTGGTGTTGATCTTCTTTTCCTCTCACAAATAAACCCAGACAGCCCTTCTTTTCAGATCACGTTGACGAGGAGCCTTACGATATTGATTGCACTTCAGAGAGCTGTTTGATTGGCAGCTGCCGAGGATCTGAGAATTTTATCCCACCCAAACACCCACCCAAGCATCATCCCGGAACCCCTGCAGAGGAATCAGATACACCGACAGTCCCTCATCTCCCTCCGCTTGTGCTAATGCCGCCTGACTGAGGAAGAGCAAATGATAGCGCCTGTCTACAAACATGAGTCTTGCTTGTGGTTTGGCAACTGAAGGCCTCATGTTGAGGGAAGGAATTGGATGTATCTGACGCTCATGGAGACAGAGCATGTTTTTAGTCCCACCCACACCGGAGGGGAAATCAACCCATAGCTCACCATCGAATCGTGTCGAATGAAGGTGCCTGTTTGTCGGTGTCATCTGCCTGCAAATAACAGAAATATGACTCAGATGTTTTTGTAAGAAACAAAAAACAGAACCAAATTTATCACAACATTTGAACTGAAAACTTAAGCCTTTGAAAGACAAAAGTGAACATGGACAACAGAAAATTTGTCAGCACCAGGAAGGAAGGGAACATTTTGGACTGGCATTATATTTAGGGATTTGCTGAGATGGAGTCGTGCAAGGCCTGGTTTTTGTCTCTGTCAGGTTCAATAAAAACAGTCCTGGGTTATTCGGCCAAATGGTTGATATAACATTGTTCTGGTTAGCCCATAAATTCTCAAAGAAAAGAAGAGTTTTGAGAAAGGACAGTGAGAAAGGCAGCTTTTGGTTTGGCCTTGTTGACAATAGGTGTCAAAATAGCCATTCCCAACACTTCAGAGTGCCAAGGTCCACTCATAAGAGTATTCTGGGATGCACCCAAACCTCTGCTCCCAAAGCTCTAAAACACATGGAGGTAATTCAAGAGACATCATCTATTGCTTTGCTTTTCTGCATTGGATGTCAGTCAACATGCACCTACGTCACACCCCAGTTGGAGATTTTTGAAGTGTGATTGTATTATATACATCACATTAGCCACTGACAGACAGCAGCCCTCAGTCTGTGCCAAGGCCTATGGACAAACCCTAGTGCTATACATTGCTGCTAATGATGCTTTGAATCCATGTAATCGAGGTTAAAAAACAAACAAACCAACCAAAAAAAAAACAAAACATTACAACAGCCTACGGTGATTGCACACTATAAATATTTTGTTTACAACAACTTACTCTTACTCTTACCCATTGAGCCGCTTTATTTCGGCACTACTTCGGTACATGGCACAGCATGCATGTTGTCTGCTAGCTGTACCCACCATCATGATGTCCCCATGGTGAACCTTAAACTACATACTCAACCATAATTACCCACTGTTGTGTAGAACACCATTGTAAAAAGGCTATATATGTCAGTTTTATATGTCTGTGAGTCATTTTATGAAGTTCAAACTATCATATGCTCTCTATACATGTCTTTGTCCCTTTTTGTTTGCTCCTGTAGTCTAGAAGGCTTGGGATTGTTGGTGTGGATGGTCTGCTGTTGTGGACTTATGAAGCTTCAGTAACCCCTTTTAACTAATATTTTGCCTTTCCTTAAGCCCCTTCATTATTCGTTACAGTTCCTGATATTAACTTCAGAGAGGTCAACAAAATTAAATGCATAGTAGCTCTGTAAACACCACACATGTATTAGTATGGCCTTGACAAACAATCATGGATGACCTGATGCCTTGGACCTGCTCTACTCCACAACGTAAATTCACAGTTTTGAATTAGTTAAACCCAATTTCATTTGACAACGTAAGACCAGAATGTATACATTTGCATCAACATGTAACTTTGATGCTCTCACGTTCTCCAGTTTCCGTTGAGGATTCTACCATTTATCATTCAAACCTGCTATGTCTCCATTGGCAGATGTTTTTGCTGTGTGTGTCCCGTGTTCATACAAGTATCTTAATGTATCCAAAACCAGTGGCGTTCATAATCCTTGGAAAGATCACCAAATTATCTTGCTGGGCAGTGGTTGTGGTTCCTCTTTTGAGCCTCCCTGTAAACAACCGATTCACATGCTGTCTGACTACTGTGCAGCGGCTATTTCAGCCCTGTCTATGCTCGTTTTTCTGTTCCTGAGTCTTCTTTAGGCAAACAGACTCATCTGATGGACTCAGTGACATTTTTGTCCTGTAGTAATGATACTTTCTGTTACCCAAGTGGCTCAAAAATGCATCTCTGAAGTAATTATACTTTTATGCTATTTTGCTAAAATGCATTATCTATTGACAACAGTAATTCTTAGGCCTTCCGCAGAACTGAGTGACACCATGTTAGTCATGTGTCTGCAAATGGTCAATGCTTGTACGGACCAGATTCACTGTTTTACAAATTATTAGGAAAAACAAGAGGTGCAGAATGACTTTTCATCTCCAAAGTAAGTATTCAGCACATGCTGATTGTTTTGTAAATGTAGGTGATTGACAAGTTTTGATAAGCTCACTTGATGAAAACACACTATGTAGAAGTTTGTTGTTATGAAGGTAAACTGTTCAAGAAAACACTCTTTATCAGCATACTGTGCTTGGTCCGGAGGAGATCTTTAAACATTTGTAAATGTAACTAACTTTATTTGAAATGTGGTGATATTTGAGTAATTAGCAGTAGTAAAGTCATGCTGTGTTTTGATAGGTGGATGGACACTGGCATGTATCATAATGCCAGAGCAGCACGGTTTGGTGGTGGGAAAGTAAGTTGGTGTAGACAAAATGTTTTTAGAGTGTAATCACTCTGTTCTGTTTTTTGTGATTTTACTCTGAATTCTTAAAATTACGTGAGTTCAGTGGCGACATTTGGAGCAACGTGTAGCACTTGGCTTAGTCACAAGTATTTTGGCACAGACTGAGAGATGCTGTCCATCAGGGTGGCTAATGTTTAGGCGTTTAGGAGAGGCCCTACGACCCACGCTTCTTTGGAACCCAGTCCTGTCCCTTCATCCAGGGTGCTTGGTGAGCGAGGCATCAGATCCACTGTGGTGTTATACAACTCTACTTAAAATATTGTGAACTATCCCTTTAAAGGACAAATGGATGACATCACTCTGACTTTGTCCATTATTTTATACAGTTTATGGCTACAGGACCAAAGTGGTTCAGGTTTTCATCAGCTGGATGTGGTTTACAGAGTATGACTCATTCAGGCCTCTTTGAGTCTCGTGCTGACGGTGGTCACTTAGTCCCTGCTGTCAATCATTCACTGTGGTGTAATTACGAAGGTGAAGCATCCCACAGTGTCATCATGAGTGGTCAGCCGGACTCCCACAAGGCTTCCTGTCACAGGGAACAGCTAATTATAGTTTTTACAATACAAGTTTGGGGGCAGGGTGGTTGGGCATGCGGCGCTTCATAATGGGCTTCATTTATAACTCAGAGATGTACATTTCAAATCTTGTGACTGGAGACTGAGGGGCAGGAGGCAAACAAAGAGCACAGCCTAAGACAAATATTGCTTACGTCTTTATCTTCTCTACACGTGTGCGAGGACTCCAGTGCCACTTCATTTTTATGTGTTTCCAAGTAAGCTGGAAGGAGTATTTCCCTACCCCCCCAGCCTCATACAAAGACAGCATAAAAATATATATATATATTTACAAAGAGGGAAAAAAGATGGCGACTGTTGCCCGAGGAGGTATTGCTGTCATAAAAAAAGGCTGGGCTGGGATTTGTTGGTGTCACTCAGTAAATCAGTGGGAGTTTAATTACCAGCCCTGTGTGGAGGAGCCGTGACAAGAGGAGTGTGTGTGGTTATGTGTGTGTATCTCTTTGTGTACATATGTGTTTGCAAGTTGAGAGCAGAGAAGCCATGACAGGCACTAGCTATGTGAGTTAGCATTCCTCCTGGACCGGACCCTACCAAAAAAAAAAAAAAAAAAAAAAAGGGAAAATCCTGACAGGGCAGAGCTACAAACTCACACATACAGGACTGTACCATTCTCCACAAAAGAGGGTGGGCTAGGTATCTTCAGAGAGGCAGAGGGGTCTGCTCACACAGTCTCTCACCATCTGATCCCCCCACACCTCAGCCTCCACCTCCTCCTTTTATGAACTGTGCTGGGCAGGAACTTTGGAGGCTAATCTCTGCCTCATAGTCCAGTGCACACCGACTCTGACCCTCAGCCCCATAATCCTGTAACCAGAGAAAAGAGTGAGAGACAGACAGAGAGAGAGAGAAACAAAAAAGGACAGAGAGAGAGGCGCTGTGATAAAGAAGCAGCAGGGGGTGAAGCATGAGATAGGAGACAGAGATGTAATGCAATATGAATGCACGACGCAGAAAATGGACACAGACTTCAGTTAGTAACCTTCACTTGCAATTAGCGTTTAATGTAATAGTGTTGAAGTGCATGATTTAAAATCTAATAACAAACTGGAAATGCTCCCAGGAGCAGAAACCTTTACCAATGCATTACTGACATTTTTTGGCAAGTTATTGTCAAAAATGTGTAAAACTACCCTATCCCGTAATGTTAACAAATCCTTAAAAAAATTCCTAGACCCACATCCAGAGTAGGATCACCACCAAAATCGAATCACTTCTCTCTCCTGCCATGACCATCATTGCCTGAATATGTCATGAAAATTCATCGAGAACTTTATAAATTAAAAGCAAGAATGTGGAAAACTGTCTCATCTTGCAAAAGATATTAAGAAAAATCTTGGATCCACATCCTTACCCAGATCACCACTCAAATTTAATCACTTCTTCCTTGTGCCATGACTAACATTCCCTAAATTTCATCAAAATTGGTCCATAATATTTTGACTAATTCTGTTCATAAAAACTTACTAACAAATACCAACAAAAATGTCACCACCTCTGCAAAGGCTTGTGGTCATTTCAGGGTACAAACATGTCTCTTGGTGCAATTCTTTTTTTGTTTTTTTTTACAAAGCTGATGTTTACCACTTTGCTTGGAGTTTATAGCAGATGCATGATACTTGTTATGGTATCTCCCTGCTCTCACAATATCAGAAAATAAGGCTGCCTACACATTATGCAAATTAGGCCAAATTTTAGGCCTAATTGTGCCCCTTTCAGTGGCCTTGTTTAAGATGTGTAGAACTCAATATTTTTCCCCAAAAAATGGTCAAAAAAATGATTGAGCCATACATCCTTTTAAGGACAAAGGGGAAGCAGCTACAGGCGTCTTCTCTACTTTCTCCTCGGTCATAATGCTGCATAATGACCTCTCCCTCTCCCCTTCTTGCGGCCTACCAGTGCGGCTTACCATTGTTTTGTTGACAGTTTTATCTAGTCATTCATGGAGGCTAACCCAGTACAGAGTGTAGATATTAGAATGGATGCAGAGTTGTTGAAAATAAGGTGCCAAACAGTGCTGAACTGACCAATTATCACAGAGTAAACCAGTCAAAGCAGACTGGGCCCATGTGGGAAAGGGAGTCTTATATCCACATTAGGGATGTAACGGTTACCGGTAAAACGGTAAACCGCAGTAAAATTTCTGACAGTTAGTATTACCATTTCCTGTTTTAATTACCCGGTAAACCGAGTTTGATTACCACACTGTGTCAGTAACTCACGGTGACGCTGCTCATTGCCTGGAAAAGCAAGAACTATGTGTCTGCTCCTCGCAAAGCAGCAGCAGTCCCTCACAGACGGAGGCGCGCATGTGCAGTTTGCATTGTTTGGCCTCGAAAGTGAAATGTTGGCCGCGGCGGTGGGCGCCCGCACAGGCCGTATAGCGGAGATTTTTCCCCCTTGAAACGGACAAAGTATGAAGTCTGGTTGAATTTTGGACTTACAAGGATGCCGAGGGTAAACTGATTGAAGACAGTCACCCTGTCTAAAACACGATGCTGCTGCAGGTGGAAGAAAAAGACGTGCGTGATTAAACTACTGTAACTCCTCGAGTATTTGAGCTGACTGAGCCACCACTGAGAGAGTGAGAGTGAGGACATTCAGTGAGCCATACCTGAGTGAATTACAGGTGGTTTATCAGTATTTTCTGTTTAAATAATGTATAAACGTTGTAAATAATAGCTTTAGTATCGTTCTGGAGAGTGTTCTTGCCATTCTTTTGTTGGTTATTGGCCGTGTTTTGCCGTATTTCGTTATTTATCATCTTTTTCCATCGCAGTTCATGTTATACGGATTTCATCAATCGTAATTTGGAAACACTGGAGGAAATGTGGAGGAGATTTGTCAGGAAGAGAGTAGGCCAGAGGAGAGCCATGAAGGGGCTAACTGGACAGGAATAGCCTCAGGGACTATCGTCAGAAATAAAAACGCCTGGACATGGTCTAATATAATGAGCTGTAACATGGACACTAATGCTGTAGGCAAACAAAAATGTGTGAGTGTATGTAAATCAGGTTAAGTTTATTTTTAGTCATCAAAAAACTTTGAACATGTTCATTTACAATTTTTTATGAAAAGAATCTTGTTTAAAGTTCAACTCAGTTTTTTTCTTTTCTTGTAATTACACGCTGTTTAAGCATTCATAACATAATAATGACAAATACTTGCCAGAATTGTTTACTTTTATTTCTCATAAAAAAGGGTGAAAAAAATTAACTCAAAAGGACATTTCCTGGCACATTTATTGCCAAACACGACCAGGCGGCCTGTTATAATTGTAATATTAAAGGGGTTAAATGATTTTAAGTGTGTATAAAAGTACTTTTTGAACATTTTGAGCACACTGCAACAATACCGCGATAGTAATGATAACAGTGATAATAATGGTCACAATAACCGTGATATGAAAATTTCATACTGTTACATCCCTAATCCACATGCAGCCAGGTGATTTGAAAAACCTAGGTTTTTCTGCCTGTTTGGCCTTCTGTCCACACATATAAACAGCATTTTAGGTCACTGAAAATGTATATTTTTGAAAACTTCAGCCAAGGTGAAAATATTTGAAAATGCTGTTTTGGGTATCTCCATGTGGAGAGGGAAAAGGGGAAAATGGCATTTTGGGCCTGTTTTAAAGTGTTGATAAGTGGACTATCAACTGTATATGCCAACACATACTATGTCACTTCTTCTATGATGCTGGATTAAAAACGGTCCGCCGACGAGACACAGTGTTATTGTTGTGACTGTGTTGACTGGTGACCCATGGCCGCTTGCTCTGTGTTTGCAGTGGTTATAATAGTTGTTGAAACCAACAAGAGTACCTACGAAAGGATTTAATCAAAATTATCAGTTAAATCTCAAATTTAAATATAAACCAAAAAATACTTACCCAACACGCCTGCTATCACCAGCTAACATAGCCACAAGTTAAACCGTGACATCACTTGGACATGGTGATTGAAGTAGTTAAGAAAACAAAAGCTTTTGCATAAGCTAACAGTACATTTATGTATTTTTGTGTGGACAGGGATGTTTTTATAACGAAGGACGATACCTGTCCTACATATGGACATATTTTTAAAGAGGCAGGAGCTCTAACAGAGTTCAGACAGAGAAAGAGCACAGCGCTATCAGGGGTTGTCTGTCTGTGAACACTGAAAGGTTCTTTGAACATCAGTGATTGTGATAATATTCTAGCATAAAAAATAAATATTTGGATCCGATTACAGGCTTAATATAATCTCTTTAAGAGATCATATACCACTCTTGCATCTATCAATTCTAATATTAAAACACTGTTAAGACTTCCCTCAAATTGTCAGCATGACTTTAAAATATGTTTTGAAGTGCAAAATAATAACCTTTTAACCATGATTGGAAATTTGACAGCCTTTATTTAAGTTAACAATGCGGTACAAAATGTTTCAATAAAGTCTTAAATTACACCAGAGAGAACTCATTCAGAAACAAAGTTAGAGTTGTAAAAAGAAGCGGGGTGTCAGAGGAGCAAACAGGTTTGACAGAGGCAGGAGAGGTGACAATAAGCAATGGGTAATGTTTTTCTTCTCCAGCTCCCTTTGAGGTAACATCCAACAATTTGAAGGTTCAATGGGCAAGATTACAGTTCTGCTGGAGATGAGTTAAAAATACAGGGTGAGTTGTAACACTGTCTGCACTGAGTGAATGACACACGCACACACACACGGACACACTCACAGATACATCAGTGTGCTGCAGTGCCGTGCTCCTCGCTCACTGTTATTGGCTGTTTTCTACTGTGGCACGGATGAAAAGAGTCAGCATTACAGCTGTCAATTCAGATGGAGATCAGGTGGTGAGAATGAATGAGGGGACAGCAGATAGTGGCTCACACACAAACACACACACACATTCACACACAAAAACACTCAAAAGCACACACACATTACATTAATACGTGCATGAATGCATGCATGCAAAGGCATTTGCAGATGCTAACCCTGAAAAACAAATCAGATCCTTCTCTTTTGCTGCCAGATGATTCGTTGGTAACATTTTCTAATTAATACACACTCTGCATTATTAAACTCTGAGCTCATCATTCCTACAGCTTTATTAAATATTGTATATTTTTTCTTAACACAGTTCTAAATGCTTCATTAGCTATGTTTATATGGACTCAAGGAATCAGAATAAACATTTAATGTGAACAAGAAATACATCATGCAAACATGACAGTCAGAAGACTCTGATCCCACAGATCTCATCTGGACAGAAATTTCTTTCTGATGAGACTGCTAGTTTATCATGATTTCAAATGACATCCATGTAAACGCTCATTCTGAACGTTACTTCTTGTTTCTTTCTGCTTTCTCTCCTCTTTGCTCACCTGTACATGTTAATGCTCAGACATGAGCACTTGAGGAGAGAGGACTGTCCCACTGAACAGGCTTTTGGTTGCTGACCTTGCAGTGCAGCTGGATCTGTAATCAGACGGATCCATCTTGCCAAGCCCCACACCAAAATGATTGAACTCAGTTTGCAGAGACACTGCCCAGTAAGTGTCCTTTCAAGCAAGAAGAGGCAGTAGCTACGAGTGTGTCTACAGTGAGACGCAACTGCTTGTACAGAGATTAGCATAGATGCTAACAGCTTCAGTAGCAACAGCATTTCTTCATTAAATGAAAACACAAATAACACCTAAACATAGCTGATAGAAATTGTATAATTACTCCACTTCTGACACGTTTTGGCAAAAGTTTGCTCTACGACGTGACTCACATTTTTCACTCAATAACAGGGCAGTGGTGCCTGTGCAGTGCAACATCTGATTGGACAATAGTGAATGTGACTAATGGAAAAATCAATCAATCAATCTCGATTTGTTGAGCACCAATTCATAACAAATGCTCTCTCAAGACACTTTACAATAGTGCAGGCCGAAGGGGGCTGAACTCCTCGCAACCTAATGCGGGGCAGCAGATGGAGAACACGCCTCCCCTGCATGATAGCTGCTCCGAGCAGGAAAATGACCTATTTGCCCAACAGCATGATGGCTAACTCCACGTCGCTTTTCATCCCAAGACGGTCCTTCAGAGCTCAGAAGCGGGTGAAAGCTAACCCTAGGTTCACTCCGGTTGTAGACCGAGCTTTGTCCGCTTGGCGTTTTGCTTCTGCCTGATTGTATCTTCTTTTCTTCGCTGTAGCGTCTGCCATCTTTGCTGGTGTGCGTAGCGTTCTGTTACTGCATTTAATAACACTCAAAGTCACTTGCGCACTTGGCGCGCTGTGATTGGCTGGGGTATCCCAGCCTACTCTCTGCCCAAAAACGTCCCAAGACAACCAAAACATCAGAATACAGGCTGAGGAGGGTGGTGAGGTAAACCAAGACACCATCACACATCAATAGAGACCCATAGGAGACGATTAGGCAGGATTTTTCCTGAAAAAGTTGATATTTTATTTTTAAGGAAAATCCTGCATACCCTACCTTAAATAAATTAATTCAGATCAAATTAGAGCATGTTTTATCCATTTTTAATAGTTAGGAGTAAGTAGGGAATAGTTATTGAAAAAAATCTACTTGAGGCCCAACTTTGTCAAGTGGGGGCCCTGGTCATGCTGTGTTATTTTGGCTTTGATAGCCTAAACATGCAGAGCTGATTTTTTTCAATGGAGCAGACAGATGAACCTCGACTGTCAGGTAGAACATTATCAAAATATAAAGAGGATCATGCTTTCTATTAGTTGGAGTGGTTTTAGCACTTCTAACAAACTAAACCAGTGCATCCTAGAGCAGAGACTACTGCTAATCTTTCATGACTTTAAAATTCCATTCCATATTTTGAGAGTCTTTCTACCCCTGAGTTTTGACCTGGTAATTAAAACAATCCACTGTTATGTTTACCTTGCAGTGCAGCTGGATCTGCCTGATGCAAAGTCTGGACTCAGGCAGAACCATCTTGGCAAACTCACTTAGAGTGCCACGGCTCAATCAGAGTGCTTTGAAGCATGAAGAGGTTGGAGCTACAACCGAGACAACATCAGGAACAGTTTTATTGGATCTGTCCTGCATTTACTTTTAAAATGTAAAACAACACTGAAAGCACTTCTCAATAGAAATGATATTTTTGCTCCACTTCTGACATGTTTCTGCCAGAGTTTGCTCTGTGAAGTGCCTTATGTTTTGTACTTTACACTGCGGTAGTAGCGCTGTCTTCTACATTATCTGATTGGCCCATGATAAATGTGAATAACAGAACAATCGTCCAGTCACCTGCTGAATTTGTTTTTCTATTCTGTATAGTATATTGTATGGAACATTGAACTGTCTATCTGGTGTGTAAGATTACTGTTTTGTACCAAATTTGAAGTCATTATGTCTATGCCATTGTGGAGCCTTTACATGTTACAAACAGTTTGCTAATGTTTTACAAATGCTGAATAACATGCAGTGATTTTAAAGTGTTACCAATTCCTCGACCTTTCTCCCTTATCAATGACTAAACTCTGTTCTTCCCTGAAAAACAATGGCAGCTGCAGGATTGTGTCATCATTTATCACTTAAAGTTAAACTAAACATTTCAGTTTTCACTGAGCACATATCTGCCAAAAATTCATTTTTCATGTTTCAAATTGTTTCAATTCAAAGTATTGGAGTGACAAAGAGAAGAGAAATTTCCCAAAGAGAGTAATTAATTTCCTGGCACCTCACTTCGAGAGCTTGTAGTGTAAGTGAAACAATGGGTGCACAGAAAAAAAATCAACACTCCACCGTGCTGCAGATTTCAATGCAGACAGACAGATGCCAATCCATCTCTCTCTCTCTCTCTCTTTCTTCCTCTGCTAGACATGTGTGCTAGTTGGCTGAGAGACATTAGCATTTGTTTTACCCCCCACCCCATGTGCTAGAGCCCGAGGCGCTGCAGCCAAAGAGACACTACCACCTCCAAGTAATATCTCATCTCATCTCTCGGTGTGCAAGTGTAAATGCACAAAACATAGTGCTGTGTTGAAAGATTTTAATAAGCCTTTTGTGTTTATGTTTTTGATTTGCAGTTTGCACGAGAAGATTCCTAAAGGCACATGGAGGATGACATCATGGGTGAAAGGTTCACAAGAACAGTTCAGTGAAAGAGGGTTTGATCCAGTGCTGAATTTATCTCCAAAGAAATGTAAGTTTAAATGTTTACCCGCTAATGTTTATCAATGGCAAGAAAGAAATAATAACTTTAAAAAAAAATCTTTGGTTAAGAAATATTGCATGTTTACTTGCTGTCTAGTAGATGAGACTAAGAGTGCTTTCACATCCAACACATTTGGTCCGGACCAAAAAAACTCTGGTTTGCTTTCTTTTCTGGAAAGTTTGGTTTGTTTAGGGCTGGTGTGAAAGCTTACTCGAACTCTGGTACAGACCAAAGAACCATACTCTGCTGCGACAAAAAATGGGGGTCTCAGTTTTCTTCCAGGCGGTGAGTGTGAAAGCAGTCCGAGGAAAACGGTGACCAAACAAGGCAAGCAAATCAAAAAGAGGTAAATTGTGGCTGAATATAACAACAGAAAAGCTAATGTAGCGTTCACTGAAAATATAAAGCAGAGTGCGACTAACGTTAGGGGGACTGTAAGACATTCAGAATTCACAATTATCCCATCATTTTAAGTGGAAATATAATTGTTTTCCCATAAAACCAAATAGAAAAGTTTTGATAGTTTGGATTCGTTAGTATGGGGGTAATAAACAAATGTTCTTCATTGGAGGTACAGCAGTGTTATCTTTGGTTTAATTTAAAGTAATTTATATTGATAGAATTGAAATTTAATTCAGATTACACTCTGTTTAATTTGGTTTAAAGACAGGCAGAAGTTTTGTCAAAGAGCAACAACTGTAATGTATAAACATTTTATTAACTAAAACTGGAAAAATGTCACAAAGTTAAGCTAAATCTATATCTAGACTGCAGATTTAGATGGTTGAAGGATTTCATTTGAAAAACACTAATACAGATTTGTGTCCAAAGTTAAAGCAAAATTTAAAATAGCTGCCATGATTAACATAATTTACTCAAAGGATGATTAGAAATAGTTCATCCTGATCTGTAGCTCTGTTACCATATTATAAAAACTGCATACACTTACCAGTGTGACATCATAAGGGCAGGCCTCAAACAGGAAGATGACTGTGTGATGCACCTTTTAAGGAATTTTTAGGGACAATTTATAGCTTACAGAGCTTACATAAAGGTTTTAAAAATATCTAGGGCCTATCAAATACCCATACAACTATTACATTAGACTAGAAGTAAAAAATAGTTGAAATCTCAAGGCTGATCTTTGTTAGTTCTGGGACTTTCAAGTCAGCATTTTTTGACTTTTCAAAATAAGTCAATGAAGCCTGGTTCTTTTTATCTGTTTTAAATGACCTCTTGTTACCCCCCTGCAGTACCTCTAGCCCACAGTTTTGGGGAGCACTGAACTGCATGATTACTTATTAAAGTAAGATAAAAATGGTTGAAGACCATTTTAAACAAAGGTATGGACTGTATCTTTCTAGAACATGATGAAATCTCTTCTTCTCTGTAAGTTGCACTGGCTGTGAAGTGCAAGAAAAAAACAAAAACAAAATGTGAAACACATTAACAGCAAATTTGAAACAGATTTACATTTTAGAAAACCAAATCAGATTAGTAAAACACTTTTACAAAAAAAAGAAAAAAGATAAATGTACAAATCAAGAAACACTTACAATTTAAAAACAAAAAATACATTTCTAAAAACAAAATAACAAACCAGAAAACAGTTTCTTAAGCAAAACACTTTTACAAAGTACAAAAAAAATCACAGATACTTATCAGAGGTTGTCCTCAAAACATTGTTGAACAACAACCTACGTAAAACACATTGTGTGTTTTCAGCGATTATTAGTCAGCCATTAACAAATATGGCTGTAGATGTAGATTATTAATACATTAGTAAATCATTAGTAAATATTCAGTTCTTATTGCATCTTGTTATTTTATTTATAACTAAAAATGTAATGATATATTTTTTTGCTATAATCCCTTTAGTGCCCCCTTTTCCCTGCCCTAACCTAAGCCTAATGCTTTATTACTGTACCTTTTAAGCATTTTTTAGTTTTTTAAAACATGGTAAATTAATTAGTTAATAACACTTAAAAGGAGACAAGTAGATATTAACTAATACTTTATAAATGCATCAATGAAACATGCATAACTTTGGTCATAAATGTTAAAGGCTGATAAATGCTCTGGCTGTTCACTATGCTGAACAATGTGTTGCTAAAACAAAGTCTTACTCTGTTTCTTTACATTCAAAGAAAGAAAACTAAGGAGACAGAAATAGTAAGAAAGAGAAATTCCTGATTTCATCCTTGAAATGTTGCTTTGCTCTCTCTTCCAGTACGCTATGATGCCAGTAGGGACCTTCACTGAGTGTGTTAGAGTCAGTGCGTGTCCATAGTGCAGCCTGCATGTGTTAGTGCGCCCCCTAGCTCTCAGCAGACGCCCATGCTTTCTTCCTTTTTTCTCTCCTCCTCCTCCTGCTGTTCCTCTCTTGCCCTACATATCAGTCCCGGAGAGAATAGACCCGTCTAACACCCGGCTTCACACAGACGCTGTTTTGTCATGTTTTATATCATTCTACTAATGGCAAGAAAAGCAGGTCCTCTGACTAAAGACTGCGCTATCCCTAAAGATCTCTGCTAACAAATGCTCTGCAAGAAAAAAAGAAGAAGAAGAAGAAGAAAAAAAACATGACGACCCGCCTTAACTGAGCGCTCTGTTCTTACCAGCAAAAAGCTCTCGTTTTGTAAACAGTCTGAGAGTGGTGGTGTATTTTGATGTGTTTTTGTAATAAAAGGAGAGAAAACAGACAGGCAAGAGAGAGAGAGAAAGAGAGAGAGGGAATGGGGGGGGGCAAGAGAAGGAGAGAAAGAGAGGGGTCCAACAGATGGTAGATTTGGCGAGGCCTCTGCCATGCAGTTTATGTAAAAGCCTGTCTGGAAAGAGCACAGACCCCTGAAGCATCGCTCACATATTGAGGAGTCACAATCACGGCCTGGCTGCAAAGTGAGACGCCCCTAATGTCACTCATTACTGATGTATTACTGCTCTTGTTGTCCCATTTTTAACCTGACGTTGCTTCGTGTGTTGCAGAGATGAGCAGCTTTGGTTGAAAAGGGGCCATGTGATGTCCTGCTTTCTACCCGAGGGTCACATTTCTGATAACAGCACAATACTCTCATGTAGACACTCGTAATCACTTGTAACTTAACAATAAGATCATTTATTTAGCCGTCATTATCTGTTATAATTAAAATGCTAAAATGTGCCAATCTCTAAATGCAGTAATGATTCTTGATGTTGAGAATTCAACAGAAAACGAAGTGATTCAAGGTGCTTGTTCACTGTAATAAACCAGTAATTATCACAAATTAGCTTCACCAAGGAGGTTATGTTTTTGCCTTTGTTTGTCTCTCTGTTTGTCTGTTCGTAACATAACTCAAAAGTTAGGAACAGTTTTTGATGACATTTTCAGGGAATGTTATTCATGGCAAAAGAGTGAATTGATGTGATTTTGGTGGTGATCCAAATCCAGAGGTAACCTTGCAGTGCAGATGGATCAGTCTGATTCAGTGCCTGTAATCAGGCAGATACATCTTGCTAAGCTCCAATCTACATTGGTCTAAAGTGGGACAGCCCAATCAGTGTCTTTTAGAGCAGGAAGAGGTGGGTGCAATGAGCAAGACAACAGCAGGAAGTAACTGCTCATGCAGAGAGTAATATAGATGCTAACAGCTTCAGTAGTGGTTTTATCAGAGCTTAACCACATTTGATTTATCAAATGAAAAACAAACGACAGTCAAACTTCTCTATAGAGAGGATATTTCTCTCCACTTTGGACATGTGTGGACGAGAGTTTGTTTTACGGAGCGACTTATGTTCTGTCTTTTACACGGTGGAAGGGGCGCCCACCTACTTCATTGTCTGATTGGCCCATAATGAATATGATTGACAGAACAATTATCCAATCACCTGCCGGATGTGTTTTTGGAAGGTTCTGCCCTCCCAAATCTTTTTTTTTTATGGGCTGTTGCCCATGGTCTAGTGACAAATACTGAACAGTCCATCTATTATGTCAGGTTAATCCAGATGTGGATTTAGGATTTTTTTTTTTCAAGGACTGGCTAACAGTGCAAGATAGAGTATTATTTTATTACAGAACAGATGATACTGTATTTTCACTAATAACTCAAAAAGTTCTCACCAACCTTTTCCAATGAAAGATCCCCTTTGATACCTATCAGGGAAGCAAGATCTCGTTATACATAATCTTTCTCCTTTGTGTCCTGCACCTGGCTATGCACCCATAAATAGCAAAATATACAGAGCAGCGGAATTCAATTAAAAGTCACCAAGGTCCAGTTAATAAAAACTCCTCCAATAAAAGGTCCGAACTGAAGTCCAGTTCGTGTCTTATAGCCTTCCCCTATGTCCACATTTTCATGATTTCAACAATATTTATTGTCAATTTTTAATGCAGGATATGTCTTATTGAGTGTACACCTAGCTCTTTTACCATAAATAAAAAAAGTCCTAGGCAATTAATTTAAAGCCTTTAATTTCAGATTAAAAAAAGGAAAATCTAAAATAAATAAAAAAGTGCAAACAGAGCCAAATAACCCTTTTTTTCTCTTAAATTAAAGGGCCAAGAATTGAAGGCCTACACATCAAGTAAAAAAGTCAACATCTTCAGAAAACAATAAATAAAAGGTGGCTCTTTTTAGGAAAAACAAGTGCATACAGAGCACTGACTAAATATTTTTCCTCTTTTTTTCTTAAATAAGAGAGGTCACAGCCTAAAAAAACCAAGACCTACACTTCCAGTAAAACAGTCAACATCTTCATTATACAAGACATTAACTCTTTAAAGTGCGATCATTTGTCATCTGTAACTGCTTTTTCTGCTGTGTTGTTGCAATGTAATGTAACAAGAAAGTGAAAGGAAGATGCATATTTCATTTGCACAGGGTCCAGGTTTTTCCTCTCTCTCTTTCGCTCTCTGTCCTGAACTCTCTCTCTCTCCCTGCCTTTTGGTCTTTCTCTTTCTCACACACAAACAGCGCTACACACATTGCATGAGCCCACACTCACATAATAAATAAACAGAACAGTGTTGCTAGAACTTGCAAAAAGTGAAATATTCGAAAACAAACTTCTGCTAAAAACTGTAGAACTGAAACAATGAAAATAACACAAAAAATGATCAACTCGATCAGAAAACAACTAGAAAAAACAGGATCAGCCCCGGGGAGAGTGCAGCATCACTACAGCGCAAAAGCTCTCAGCCCTCTCAGCCCTCATCAGCATTTCCCACACACAGGTCACTCGCAAAGCTTGCAGGTGACAAGGGTCTTATTTTTTTGCACAGGCAGTTGATTTGGCACTGCCTCCTGTTTGCTGGTGCTTGTGGCTGCTTCAGCTCGTGCTGTAAACACGATAGCGGCGGGTAAATCACCTCTGCAAAATGAATCATTTTGTCTCATTCCTCTTTAGTGCTTCATTAAACAACCTTATGACTTTCAGAAACATACAGAACATATATATAGGAACACTCATGGCATGACCAGCTTGTTATCAGACCACAGTAGCGGTTCTCGTGTTAACTGGAGTAGCAGCGTCCACTGTATATCTGCAACTGTCGGAAAAAATGCTCAATTTAAATCTATTCTTGTGATTTTTCAGAGATTGGTCAGGGGTCCGGACAGAACCATCACTCGGTCTGGATCCGGACCGAGGTCTGCCATTTGGTGATGCCTGATATAGACCAACAAACCTCAAACCCCCATGCCCCATACGCTTTAGACAATGCGCTTTACGCCATTACTCAAGTTTTAGACACATAACTCAACAGGATAAGGGCATATTAGTCTGATGTATTCTGTAGTCTTGTGGGGATTTCATTGATGAAATGATCAATAGACTGCGTTAACTTTGAGTTTATTATAATGCTCATCTACAAATGTGCTTGTCTAATGGACCTTTAATGTCCCCTAAATTAAAACTGATATTTTCTTTTGCAGCCTCATTTTTAGGCTGTAAATAAACTTTCATCACATGAACTCTCAGTCAGTCAGGAAGCTGATGTTTGGTGCCTGTTAGTTTGTTGGTGCAGATATGACGTCATGATAATGATTGGCCACAGGTTTGGCAGCCACTTCCTATTTAAGACGTCCTGCCCTCTTTAACAAACTGTACGCCTGATGAAGGTCTGAGACCAAAACATTGTAAATAAATGCATTTCTAGGAATTTAATGTGTGGGAGTCTATCTTCAAGTTTAAATACACCATTAAAACTGGAAATCTTTGGCTAAAGTAGAACAAGTGCAAAATAACGACTTCACCTCTCATTCAGTGAGAGGCACATTTGATATGTTACATAGTTAGTTAACACAGTTTGTTGAACCAGACAATAAGTTCTTTTCAGCCGTTCCACACATACAGTAATGTATCTTGGCTAAAACTGGAGGAAATCCCAATTTTTGGTACTTATTCATTTTTCATCAGCATAGATTGCCACTTGGTTTGCACCTTATACAGGTAATATTCCCCAAATTGCGAAGAACTCTCGGCCCCATCTGTAAACTTGTACAGCCCCACTTTTGTATCTTTTCTCTACTTCTGGGAGCAGAGCTGACTTGAGTTACTGCAACTTCTGTATTTACTATTAACATGAACTTCATTCTTTAAAAACATTTGACCACCCCTTTGAATATCAAATCATAGTTATTCCAGATTGTCAATAAATGTCCATGCATGATGCTTTTGTCCTCATGGGGAATGTGTGAGCAGTTAAAGCGGGATCATGACATTGTCAGTCAAGAATGATACATATATGTATAAGATACTGTATATACTCCCTATGCTGTCAAGTAGGTTAACTCCAGAGGGGCCATTATTCTGATCAAGTTGTTCTCCTTTAGTTTTCAACAAAAAAATAAAAAATAAAGCTACAGGAAAGCTACAGTGGAGGTTAGAATGATGACGACTGATATTTATCTGCAGATACGTGTTTCTTTTTTTGTTCAAATTACATTTATATATCAATGGTTATTTGTCAAAATAGCAAAAAAGAAGCTCTCCCACAGCTCAACTCTGATTTCCACTTTATTAACTGTGCTGTAAATATTATGAATATAGGAATGGTTTTTGACACAGCTCCTGCTCACTCTTGTTTCAGTGTTTGTGGTCACCATGATTTTTGATATTTAGCCAAAATATTTGGCCCTTTTGACAGCACTTGATTTCTTTTTTCTTCTGACGACTTTTCTTTTGTTAAATGAATTTTTCCTAAAATTATTTTGGAAAGCACAGAAAAAATTACAAAATTAAAACAAAATGACAGGCAAGCAAATTAAAGCTGTATGTTTTTGTTTAAGACACTTTCTGTTCAAAAAGGTGTTTAGGATGTCATTAGAAATTTATCTAGTCTCCTCCTTTTCCTTTAAAAAAAATAAAAGCTTAAAATCTTCTCACACAGAGAAACATAACAATTGTCGCAGAGTTCCTGTTGTCATCGCATTATTGTTCCTGGTGTGACTGAATCATTTATTTGACTCTTGGCGTCGGTGTTTACAGTGTTGCTGTCCGCTGACAGAATGTTTGGCTCATAGTGGGTGGACACACATCCACCTACACACACCCACCCACACACACACACACACACACCTACACACACACAGACCCAAAATGACCTATTTGTGAGCATGTGTGACCTGCGACTGTCGATCAGTGCAAATTTGTGAGGCAATGAAGCGTGCAGGAGAGTCCCGTCAGAGCAGAGGCTAGACATCACCCCCATCCTGAGCAGGAGTGTGTGTGTGTGTGTGTGTGTGGGGGGGGGGGGGGGGGGGGGGGTGGAGGCTGTGTTGGGATGAGAGGGGGTGAAAGAGGGTGGAAAAGGCTCCGTGAATGTAAAGAGGGGCGGAGGAGTGAGTAGGGCTGAAATGTGTCAAGTTTAAGATTGTTACAGAAATGGGGACATTTTCAAACCAGATCTGCTGAAAGACACTTTTTAGCCATAAAGTTTATTTTGAATTTAATCATTTTGAGAATTGTTAATTCTGTCCTGCCAATGAAATCGAAAATGTTGAATGAAGTGCATAAAAATTAAGCATTAAGTGAAAATAAATGGGCCCTCGCACCCCTGTGCATTTAGGGGTATGTCCTAACAACAGGAAGTGCAGCAGGATGTGGTCAACCCGAAGTGTGTGCTGCTCCAAAGATGCTTCAGTTCTCTAAACTCAGCTTTATCATTTAAGAATTGGGAACATTGATATCCAGTACCAAAGTATCAATACTGTAATGAGGAAGTAATGAGTACTCTAACAAAATGTTTACCTGTAAGCTCTTCTTACAGTTCAGTTTGTCTCCCTTTCTTTGACTGTTGAAGTCAAATAGTGCTCAGATGCACCCGTGAGACTACACACAGGTACATAGCATGGTTTTATAACAAGCTAAAGTAGGAATGGCAGAAGGAAAACACATTTTTTATAGATGCTATTCTCCTTAAATTGTTTTAAAGTTATTTTTTAAATACTTTGAACTGATTATGTTTAGTTTAAAAACATTTACTAATCAGTGCCATACAGGCCTGTATTGTTTTAATGTCATACTGACAGTCTCCACTTGTACCATAAGTCTTGATGTGCAAAGATGTTGAAAATGTACAAACTTCTGTTTGACTTGCAATTGTTGGAAATCTGAAAAAAGAAAAATTCATATTAATGTGTGAAACTGGTGAAAGGCCCTCACCTTTCACCAGTCTCACCAACTTTTCTTGCATTGCAAATGTAATTGTGCAGTTTAGACAGTCCCCTCTCTCTCTTGGTTCAAAACAGAACAGATGATTTATAAGGTTCAGTCATTTTAGATATCACTGATCATTAAAATAATGACGAAAAATGATTTAAAAAAAATTCTGATTAAGGGTATACGCAATTTTCACAACATCAATATACAGACATGTCTCTAATGATTTTGTGCAATGTAGACTTTGTGTAGGAATTTGTCTACAATTTTTGATAGTCCATTGCAAAAAAATGCAAAAATACATTTTGGGAGAAAATGGAGCTCTGCCAGCTCTGCCCACTTCTCAAACACCAATGAATTTGTGCAGCGCTGTGCTTTCTCTCCCTCTTTAGTAAAAAATACGACTGAAATCAAAATAATTCTGTTCACTCTCTAGCCATCAACCAGCCAACACTTGACATCCTTACTTGTCAAAGCTGCCTCCAAGAATTGCGCAATCTGAGAAAACATCTCAATCTATTACTCACTTTATGAGCAATACTGAAGACCTCATCACGTTGAAGAAAACAAGGGCTTTTTTTGCATGCTGACTACCATCTTTAAGTCTCACTTCAACAACAGCAGCACTGAAGCTCTTCAGAGCAGTGAAGCTGCAGCTAATGGAGCGAGGTGCATTAACTGGCTACATGTGAACATTAATCTGAGTTTTACTGCAGTTTTTCACAAACTGAAGTGACATGATGAATATTCTGATATATGTTTTGTATTCAATTTTATAGAATTTTTTGGAGGTAAATGCAGAAAATAAAAGGTTATCACAATTTATCAAGATGTTAAGTATTTGCCATTCCCATCCCTAATATAGAATGATATTGCCAATATTTTTGCATAATCCAGTGTGTAGAAACAGTGGCACTGCCAGAAATTTCAGGCCCCATGAAAGATATCAGATTTGGGCGTTATTCCAGAAACAGCTCTACACAGTTTCTCAAACCAAGCGTCTGCAAAGCAAACTGATAATAAATTTGACAATATGAATTTCCTAATGGACCACTTGTAATTATCACAGCCAAGTTCTTCTGTTTAAAGACAAATAAGCTTCAAACTGAGGAGCAAACACTCCTTAGCTGAAACTATAGAAATAATGGTAAATTAAATGATGTTCTACACAAAAATTTCTGATTTTGGACCATTATGAAAAAAAATCATGTCATTGTCAGTCCTCGTGAATCTCTGTTTTTTTTTTTTTTTTAACTCTGTAAACACTTTGAAACTTTTGCATATTGCACATCTTTCCAGCTTAATAACCAGGTCTCTCTAAAGAACCAATATTTTTAACATGGTAGTTAGTTTAGCAAAGTGCATACATCTGCAAACAAATGTTCAAAATTGCCTCTTTTTGATTTAAGTGATATTTAATGGGAGTTAACTCATGCATAAAAAATCTTGACCGTTACTTTTTTGCAGTGAAAAACAAGGAGAGCCTGGTATGTTTTGTATTTGCAAAGAAAAGAGGTCTCTAAAGGCCTATGACAAAAGTTAATAGACTGATAAAACAAACTATTGGTATAGGTTTTAGGGGCCCCTGTTACTCATTGGCTCTAAGAATATGGCTATCTTTATTTTTTTAATTTTAACAGTTATTTACTTACAGAGCAACAAATTAGGCCAAAAGTCAAAAAACAACAAGACATGACTTTGTTACTGTGTACCCCTATTTGTTGTCCACCCCAAAAAAACATTTTAGATTTATTGTAGGTAAAGCCACTCAGTAAAGAAAATTGAGGATTGATTTTTTTGTTCATATTGCCCAGCCCTCGACATAAGGATGGAAGCAGGGCGAGCGAGGAAGAGATCTCACAGCGAGTGAAGCTCATCCAACAGTGAGATTTAATGTCATCTGCCGGCTCGCTGAAGCCCTCCCTTCTCTCTCTTTTTTCTGCATCCCTGAAATGTAGAAAAAAGAAGTTCTATTCAAGCCGGCATATTTTTATTCCTCCTCTTCTCTCTCATTTCACATGGGCTGCAGATGCCTTAATTGTGCTCGCTCTTCAAGGCAGCCTTTTCGCTTGCTCTTGATAAGTCTTTGATATTCTGTGCTTCGCTAATTGTAGTCGCTGCAGTACATCTATCTTTTTTCAATTTCCTGATAATTAGCCTCTAACTCTTTCATCTGTCTTTTCAAGTGCACTAAATCTCCTTCTCTAATGAAAGTTACACTGAACCCAACAAGGTTGACGGCTGGTAAAGAAAAAGAGGAAAGGGAAAAAAGAAACCCTGACGTCTCTCTCCTTTTCCTCTCTTCCGCTCCCTCTCTCTCTCTCTCTCTCTCTCTCTCTCTCTTGCCGTGGGCAGGCCCTGTCCTTGCGTCTCTAACGCGAAAAATATTCAACCAAAAGAACACAGGAGCCATTTAATAAGAACATGCTTCAAAAATGACTCCGCTTTAATGGATGAGAGATGTGAGGTGAGCGGAAAGAGCTAACCTGGAGCGATCCGCTAAAAAGATCAAAAAAAGGAAAAAAAAAATCCAAAATCACTCAAAGCTAAAGCGGCGCTGCGCTGCGTGCTCTCAAAAGACCATCATCCTATCAGGAGGCTTGGAGTAATGAGCCGGATAGAAATATTACGAAGTTGGGAGAGGTGTTATGTGTATGATAACATATTAGCACAACATCATGGGAGTGTGACAGCACAGTTTGAACTCCAAAGCCCACCCTTAACTTTAAAAATGCTCTTCAAATCAAGCATCAGAGCAGGAGACGTAAAAAGTAAGAGGCAGAGGGAGATTACAGCTTTTCAAGGTAATATCAATGTATTTTCAGACTAGAGCAAGATATTATCATTTGAATATGTATCATACAGCAATGTTAAATGAACATGGGAAAAAAGGTGCCACGCTTGATGCATTTCTCTGCCAAACAATTTTCAAATCTCAAACAATTTTTAGGAGACCACACCAAAAGGACTCTTTAACCTGACTTTAACATAGTTATCCTCGAAATAAGTGTTTCTCAAATGGTGGCGCACGACCCACAGGGGAGGCGTGGCCACTCTCTCAAGGGAGGTCGTCTTGTCTGGGCAGGGACATGGCCAGATTGGGGCATGGGCCCCCTGGAGTTTTGATTGGACCCCCAATGTGTCATTCCAAAATTCTACACTGCTTTGCTGAATTTTTGGTTGATGTTGTTTAATGTGAAAAATTTTACTTTGTTGGAAATTGAAATTCTGACTCTGGATGTAAATATTTTATATGGGTCTAGAAAGAAATAGGTACAGCACGTGTGCCTTGGTTATTTTTGCGTTTTTGATGGATTGAGGTGGGCTGGGAAATATATTTATCAAATCAATTAATTCAAATTTTCTGTCCACGGAGATTTAAAAAATAAATGTCAAGATTTTTTTTTTTTTGCCTGAATCTATTCCTCATCTTGCCCCACCTGTTAATTCTTTGTGAAAATAGTGTGGCTCTAAAGGGGAAATAAAGAAATGGCTTTGTTAGATTTTTTGACAAAATTAATGTTAAGGCAAAACTTTAATTTCTGTCATTTGCTTTTTTTTTCTTTGAGAAGAAAAACATATTAAAGTGGAAAAGCAAGTTTTGTCAGGACTGTTAGGGAACTTACTTACTTGTAGACCTTATCACCCAGCACTATATTTTTTGGATAGAACAAGAGCAAATCAATACAATTGATTTCTGTGTTTACACATTAGTATTTAAGGAAGAAATTATTTTTCACAGTTTTGAATGTATTTAAAAAAGTTGTAACTGCACTAAATGCACACACTACACCGGTCGTTTTTAGACATTTTATCTTGGGTTCCCCTTTGGCAGAAGAGTACATTTCCAAGCCTCTCACCCCCAACTGTTCCCCATGTATGCTGACACATAAAAATATATCAATGTACACTAACAGCACACCTCTTCTTTAAAATTTTCGTAAAATTAAAAATGTATTTCATACATCAGGTCTGCACACTTCCATTGAAACGTAGAACTTTCAGCACTTATATGCTTCCATTTTATATGCTCCAAAGAATAAAGTATTTTAAAAAAGCTTTTTGGACAAAAGCCTGAAATAAAGTCAATGATGAACACATGCAAACCAGATTTTAACATTTCATTTTGCAAGATAAAATTACATTTGATTTTGCCCAGCTTTTCAATTTTAAACGTGTAGTGTTTTTAAATTGATGGTTGTTACAATCTGCTGAAAAGGACAAAAATGGTAATTGACCCATTGCAATAATTTCTGATTTATTTTTAGTAAACAATAATAAAAAGACAATAGCCATTGGCACCAACTTAACAAGGCCACTGGATTAAGATATTATTCTCAAACAAGGAGTTACTTTTACAATGGAAGTGTGAGGGTCACCATGATCCATAATAACTTAATAATTGTCTTTTCCTCTCTCGAATTCTGTTTAAGCTCCAAAAATTGTTAGAGTTTGGTTTATTTCTGAAGATTGTTCTGAAGAACAAAATGTCGACGATTCATAAACTTTTGTTCACTGCAAACCTGATTATCAGAAATGACAAAAACACAATAAATAATGCCATTGGCTTTTTGTTGAGGTAATCTGCATTTTCCCTCTTCTGCCTTTTACATGGTACTGTCTGCATACATCATCTATTATTTTGAAATTAAACTAATATGGCCAGAAAATTCTTGCAAATGACTGACCATGACCATGGAGTATTATCATGTCCAAACATAAAAACATAAGTGGTCCGATTTTCTCTTTTTTTCTGTTCAGCCCACAGACTGCTCCCTCTCTATCTGTAGTACTCAAACTGTATTTAGTAGACTGATGCAGGAATAAGTCCAAAATGCAGAAGTAAGTTAGCCTCTTCCTGAGGCCGTTCCTAAGGCCTAAACTAGATGGGACTTAGAATACAGGTTCAGGATATATACCTGAAATAAGTTTTGTGATGGCACAAGTTTAATCTGGAATAATAAAATGCATCTGATATTACCTGCTCTTGAATTTAAAAGTGTTTTTGAATACTTAGGTCACAACAAGACATGATACTTTGGAAATGTTGTAGTTGCTTCCAAGCCAAGCTGCTATGTTGTAGTTCCATAGCTTTAATAATTTTTTAATTTTAACTTATTACATTTTAGCTTGAAAAATCTTAAAGGTAGGTTTGTTCATGGAGATTATCACAAAAAACAGAACATGTACATTTCATGATTTTTTGTTAGCTACAGAGCTCATTATCAGCAATGATCCAAAACACATGGAAAAATCCTGTAGGCTTGTAGTTTGTGTGTGGTCAAGATAGCCAGCACAATGCTAACTTCAGAGTTGGCCTACAAAACTATGTCATCATTGCACCAATCTATTTGATTTGTGAATGGCAGAATTTGGCTGAGAAGCACTTCGGTTTTCTCATCCTACTCCTCCCTGAGGCCCATCCCACATGTTGAAATCCAGTGTCAAACTAAAAAAACTGGATGAAGCCATTTGACGTTGATTATCAAAGGAGCCTTTGGCGCACTACTGTAAATCTCAGCTCAACTGAACCTTAGCTCAATCTCCTCACAGACATAGAGGCTGTGTTAAGGCCAGACTTAATGACCAATAGCCACCCAGCGTGGACGTGCAGCCTTGTCAGTCATGTCCCTACTATCAAATCGAAAATCCTCACTTAAATAAAAACAGGCACAGTGTAAAAAATGTCACCCCCCTCTCAATGTAAGGACATATGTGCAGTATAGTTTTTGGCTGAAGCAGTTGATCGAACAAGCTGTTAAAAAGTTGATTCAGGCCTTAAAAAAAACGTCAATTTCCAGCACACGATCATAACACCTCCAGGATTCCTGCAACCAGCCCCAAGTGGACACTTGAGGAACTGCAGTTGTTTGGCACTTTCCACCGGCCTCCATTTTCAGCCTTAAGAGGTTCAAGTCAAAACAGTTAATAGGAAATCCCAAACCCTTGATTTTAGTAATTTTATTATTATTATCAATATTGTTAATAATAATTGTCAACAGTTGCAGGCAAATTCCTGCACACGGTCTTGAACAGCACAAACATTAGGAGGCTCCGAGTAATGAGCCAGATTAAGATACAACACTACAGCTAAGTTGAGAGAAATGTGTATGATAACATATTAGCTCAATATCATCAGTGTGACAGCGTAGTTTGTTCTCCAAAGCTTACCTTTAGCTTCCACAATGATTCTTGTGCATTTTCAAGCCCGGCATCAGAGCAGCCAACATAAAAAGGCATGAGAGGTAGAGTGAGATAAAGGCTATTTGAAGTACAAGGAGTACTGCTCTAATAGTTTTATGTCTTTTGATGCAGCATTTCAATGGTGGAAATGTGTTATTAAGAGGAATGCAAACACAGACGGTATGAGAGGAGAGCAGAGAGGAGAGGAGAAGAGGGAAAAAAACAGGCATCAAAATTGATTTTTCAATCATGCTTGCTGTTTCAAGAGGGCGTCACATGTTCTAATGACCTCATCCCTCTTGTACTGATGTGAGTTATTTCACACCGGGCCATTTGAAACTAAGAGGAGTAAGGTGTGGGTGTGTGTATGTGTGGGACAAGGAGTGAGGATGGAGGGTGGTGGTGGGGGTTAGTGCTACCGCCGCTAAGTAGGACTCAAAGCTGCGAGAGGAGAGGTGGGGTGGGCTGAGGGAATGGTTAACAGGGTCATTTAGATTGGATGGGAGATCGATACAGAGAGGTAGAGAGGAGGTGCATCTCTGTCACCGTGATGTGTGGCCGCGCTGTGATTGTTCTGCAGATTACGTACAAGGGAGGGGAAAAAGAAAAGGGAAGTGCTGTCTGCCTGCGTGTGTGTGTGTGCAATCATGTCACCCTCCTTCAGTGATTTAAAACACATTTCATGTCTTTTTTTTTTGTTTGATATTCTGTCTCTGCAGAGGAGGAAATGAAATGCAATGTGAGGGGAATGTTAAGATAATCAGTTTGCTTTAAAGATGATCTCTTATTTTTTATAGTGAGATGAAATAACTAACCACTCTGTTCATTTATATAGACCACGGATGATGATAAGAGGCTAATTAAATCACCCTACGTGAAATATGTGCGTTATTTAGAGCCTAGGTTTCAGTGGAGAGAAAGTCTCAAGACTGAGAGGTTAATATGGAAATGGAAAATATAAGATTTCTTCTAATTTTGATGAAACGCTGTTAAAAAAAAAAAAAAAAAAAGGCTGAAATGGAGTAAAGCAATAGTTCTGGTGGGACACAGGGTCAAGATGGCCAACATGTCAGCATTTTATTGTTAACATTTGATCCAAGCTAGTCCGCCACTGCTGACAGCCATCTTATTGCCTCTAAGCTGCTATTGGCTAAATGCACTCAGACAGCCTTACTGAAGCTGCTCTGGCTTGCCTACTCTTCACTGCTCCCGCTAAGAGCTGCTTTGCAACTGTCCTCCACCCCAGCTCTTCTTCATTCTCTGACTTAATCAATGTCCTGCTGACATTGATGCCTAATCTGGGAGGGCATGAAAATGTTCCTGCAGAGGGCTTCCACAATCACTCTGTGGAAAGGAAGGGAGAACTCCGATCAGAGCAATACCACCAAGTTAAAAATATGCAAGGAAATGCAGTTAAAGCTGAATCTAAATAACTGTCTTTTCTTGCCAAAGTGTTCCTGACATTTTTTCTTTGCAAAACCAAAGTTATAAGGCTAGCAACACACAAGACCATTTGTAATATTTAAGGTCACATACAACATAAAATAGATGTTTATCATTTTTTTAATATAAAAAGAGTGTGTCCGTGCCCTGTCTACAACCTCCAAACATGAAAAATATTCCCCCTCTCCCTCTGCTGCTCACTTCACCTTGTAGAAAATGTGTGCTTAAACAGCCCATTTGAAAGTTTTTCTGTAATGATGTAAAGAGGAGACACTTAAGGAGCAAGGGGTTCAGTCTGCCCACAACTGGGTCCATTTAAAGCAACATATCTGAGCATGTCTGTGCAGCCACAATAAACACCAGAGCACAGAGCTGGAAAGCAAAAGCAGCATCCACTTCTTGAGAGGATGTGGCAACATCCGCTTCTTGAAGCACAGTGGCATGCCAAAATACATGAGTATGAAACATGACTTTTATAGACAGTTTCAACATATATTTAAGGTTTTATCAGAATGCAAAAAAAAACAGATCATTCTTCTGTCTGTGTTCTGCAATTTCACAGTGGCAGTTTCACAAACTCAAGATTTCACAGATACTTGATACATGACTTCAAAATAAACCAAAAAATTCATAAGTATCTAAATTGTCACTTCCTGTCCTGGTGTGCGATCTGAAAGAAAGAAGGAACAGAAGAGTATCAGCAAAAGCCTGACTGATAAGAGGCTATAGTTGTTTTCATGTCTGCTGCCATGCTTAAAAGCTGTAAAAGTATGCAACAAGAAATGTTCTCCCAAGGCATTTCTGAGCCAAGTTATTAGCTAAAATAAAGAAAACTGCCTGATGAGTATAACAAGTGCTTCAAAAAAAAAAAATCTTGGATCACCACCAAAATCCATTGACTTCTGCCTTCTGTTATGACCGACATTCCCAAAAAATGTCATCAAAATAAGTTCAGAACTTTTTGATCACTCTTCCTCACAGTGGTACAGACAAGTGACAAACAAAAGGAGACAAAAGCCTGACATCCTTGGATGAGAAAAGATACATTATTACAAGTCTTGAATAAGGCCACACATCTGAGAGGGGCAAATCAGACCCAAACAGGACTTAAAGTGACATCACAAGATTCAGCATTTTGCTTGAGGTGTGGTTATTATTGTGTACTATAAATATCACAATTGACTCACAATGAATTCCTGCTTTTGTGACAAAAAGACTATGCTTTGGCTGTGAAAAATCAGCCTGTTTAAAGACTTTGCAAGTTTTTTTTTTTTTTTTTTAGCATCAGCCACATTTGGTGTTTTCTGCAAGTTTTAAACAATCTTTTGTAAGTGAGTAAGAGCACAATTCTCTGATTCTGATTGTGTTAGAACAGGAGGGCTCGGCATTGCAAGTCTGTTTCTATCAGTCGTCCTGTCTGACATGGCAGAGTGTTAATGTGAAGGTCAAAGTTTCGTAGATTTCAAAAGCTTTATGCATTGGAGTCAAGGACCATTTAATTTATGTTCGATGCATATGTTTCTGATTTTGAGCTCATACATTTATTACCATATTTTCACCCAATTTATGAATGCGTGTCTCCTTTTTGCATGCAGCGCTTTGTGCTCCAGTGCTGCCTCAAGCATTTCCTGCAGCAAGCTGCGGCCTTCCAGCAAACATGAAAGGCCTGGAGCAAAAGCTGTTCACACAACACCAGTACAAGAAAAAAGAGAAAAAGAATCACTTCAGATAATAACAGAGCAACTGGATCTACGAAACATAAACTCTCAATTTCCCTACCATAGCTGTTGGAAATTTTGGCTAATGTGCAGTACGTATGTTTTGTTCTTTTTGATTACTTAACATTTAAAGTATGCTGTTTTTGCTTGTCATTGGCATGAGCTTCTCCTAAAGGAACTAAATTGGTGCCACACAAGGGACCAAGACAAGAGTATTTGTGTTTACCTTAACCTTTAAAACTCCAAGCCATTTCCCTCTTTTTTTAGCCTTCCTGATTTTTTTCTTGGATGCCGTCTCTCTCTCTCAGATGGTACAAATGGCCACATTACATTGCCTACTTTTCCTTTTTGATTATTCTGGAAGCTGATAGGTTGTATCTTGGGGACCTTTGGCTGCTCCTGATTGGACGCCACCATAAAGAAAACAAGAGAAAAAAAATGGGCACATCTGATTGGTCAATAAACTGTCAGGAAGTTGGTACTTTCTCTAAGGGTGTAATTATTAAGTTTTTCATCATGAAAGGGGGTTTCAATTAACCATTGTTCCAAGAAAGAGCCATTGTAGTATCTGTATGTAGTTATATGTAGTTAAAGCAATAAAAGTCAACAATGCCAGGGTTACTGCTCAGGGGCACCTGTGATCCCATGGAGCTGGGAGTGTTAAGGTTTATTGTAGTGTGTCCTAATAAATTACTCTTTATCAACTCCTTTCATATGTTATGGTGATGCATTATATCTTATATTTCTTTAAACTTCTATAAATTATTGTAAAAAAAATTCTGATTCCATCATACTAGCAATGCAATCAGATTTTTATAGAGACATTTCTGAACTCACTATCTCTGATACTGATGTTTTGAATCAAGAGCCCAAGGCGTCCACTTAACTAAGATTGACCTGTTCCTTTTATGGTTACAGTTCATTTGTATCAGCAACAGTTATAAAGCAAAGAAAAACTTAGTTTATTCTTAAATAAATTGTATTTTTTATTTATTAAAGTGGTCATTCAGTGGTGATGTGGTAAACCTTCATGGTACATTGTACATTTTGCCAGTATGGAATACTTTGGACAATTTTTGTGGTGAAAATATAGGCAAAAATGTTCATATTTGCTAATACGGATAACCAACTTTTTTGCAAATACCTGCTGATACTGATATTAGTCCAATTATATTGTGCATCCCTACATCATATCAGGCAGTAAAGGCTCAAGAGACAGGATTGATTTAAAGAAACTGTTTTTTTTTACCCAACAGAATTTAAGTCAAATTTCCAACCAAAATGTAAAAATCAGGCCTATGCAAGAGGCCAATTAAATATAAAACAAGATAAACTAAACAAAAAATAAAGAGTTAACTTAACAAAACAGGCCTAACAAAATGAGGCAAAGGGTATGAATATAAAGGGGTTTGGCCAAACCAGTTGAAACTAAGGTGTAAACAAAATGGCTGCCATGTTTACCTAAGTACAAAGCAAAACTGACCAAACCCAAATCTCCCCATGACATCAGCAGACTTTGTTCAACCCAATAAGCTGACTTCAGCATAAAAGTCCTGTCAGCCCTTGGCACACCTTTGCCTCCAACCAGGAAGTTCCCCTCTCCAACATCAGGTAACTCAAAGAAAAGATAACAGAATGAATAACAGAAAAGTGTGCTAAATCTTACAATGAATAAATTCTGCACACTAAATATAAACAGTGTAAGATCGAAAGCAACTAATAGATCAATATTGAGTCAAAGTAATGTGTAGATGTGTTTTTGTGACGGCAAAATAAGTGAGTGATCAACCAATGAGGGGAGAGTGAGTGTTACCCATGTGTGGCTGTGGCCATTATGGCAACTTATTCATACTGTTTTAAATCATATCATATCATAGCTCATAGCCTATTTTCATCCAGTATTAAATCATAGCCTCTGTAATACAGTTTATCATTGTATCACATCGCATCACGTTGTGTCATATCACACTGTACATCATACCATACTCATGATATCACTGTGCTGTATCGTGTTGTATCATATCTCAATGCAAGGTGTTAAACTTTTCTCAACTTGAGTACCTATGAACATATCTTAAAACATGTCTAAGGTTTTTGAGATGAAAAATGATTAGTACCATTTTAAATGCTTGCTCGGTTTACTGCGTACAAACTTCATCATGGGCCACACTGTGATTTGTATCTACCAGCTACACCTCAAGGTGATCAATGTTTTTATTGACAGTAGAAAAACATTATCAAGGCAAACATAATAACATAAATAAGGTCATTAGATAGTTAACAGAATCAGTCACAATATAAATATGAGAGAAGTTGTCAAAGGGCCGTTTCCTCTATATTAGCATTATGTTGGTTGATAACATGACTGCTAAAAAGTAAGTCAATAGGAATAAGACTGTGCTGCCCTATTGCAGAGTTTTAAAGACTCTCTAAATTTGCTCTTAATCAATGAGAATGAGATTCTTCCATGTCAAAATTTCAAGAAATTGTTTATGAAAAACAATACTGGAGGGAATTTTTCACGTAGTAAATAATACTCTCCCTTCTTGCATTGAAACATTGTTTAGAAAGGAAAAGAAATTATAATACACAAGGTGTGCTTAAGTTTGAAACAAGAAAAGTTAGAACAAATATCAAAGATGTGTTTTAGTTTCTCTGTAGAGGTTTAGAAAAAGTCATAAACATTGATTATTGCTTACAATGTTTATGGACAATTCAGTATTATGATTTAGAAGAATGTTTAAGTTGTTTTTTCTTTACATGTGCGTTTATCTTAGATCTTGGAGGCAAAAGCAAGCCACAAGCATCCGCCCATAACTTTTTCAGTTATTGAAAAGTTTGTGTTAAATTATTGAATTTTATTTTTGTTTCTAACATTTATGTAACCAAAACAAAATTAATATTTAAATATTAAAACATCTTTGCTGTGTAAGGCCTGTCTAGAATTTGCTGTGGTCACAAGTTTTGGTTGTTTCCAGTTTTTAGATCTGCAATTCTGAACTGATGTAGCATGTGAGGATAAAAAATGTGAACAATGTTTTATAAATTAACATAATGCTGCAGAATCTATTTGTCCTTGACTGCACTTATGCATTATGAAAATACAATATCAAAATAGTTTGTTGTATGTGTTCGGTATTTTCAAGAGCTTAGTTTGAGTCCTTTAGTAAATTTACTTTAATTATTTAATTCAAGTGATGATTTGACTGAGCAGCTTGTTCTGGGGTAATATTTGACCTGAAGCATCTTTACTTTTACTCTAAATCGGAGGCTGGGTACTTTGTCTACAACCATGGAACCTTACATCAAACTGTGCCATTTTGTTTGTACCGTATTGTGACTGCTCACATCACTCCGTATCATAATCTACTGTATGCTGTACTGTATGGTATTGTGTCCTATTCTGTTGTATTGTATAGCTGTATAACCATTATTTAACCAGGAAAAAACTCATTGAGATAAGAAATATCTTTTTCAAGAGTGTCCTGGCCAAGAAAGGCAGCACCACGGTTAATGGTATACTATGGCAACATATGAAATAGCACTGTATAAAATAGTGTGGTGATGTATAATAAAATCACATTGGTTTGCAAACTATTTTAGCAGATCATATTAAATTGTATCATATTATATTGTGCTGTGTCTTGAAGTATTGTAGCATATTGTCTGGTGTTGGTTGCAATATTATTATTGTATGACATCAAATCCTGATGTAGCTTAGTCTGGAACATTATATTGCAAAGAATGGTAATTATGTTGTTACATCACCTGTTGTGGATGGCACGGTGGCGCAGCAGGTAGTGTGCATGCCTCACAGCAAGAAGGCTGCTGGTTTGATCCCCTTGTCGGTCAGGGCCTTTCTGTGTGGAGTTTCTATGTTCTCCCTATGCGTGTGTGGGTTCTCCCTATGCACCGCAGCTTCCTCCCACTGACCCAGAATGTGCTCATTAGGTTAAGTGGTGACTCAAAATTGCCCTCAAGTGTGGGTGAGAATGTGAATGTTTGTCTGTTTCTCTATGTGGCCCTGCGATCAGCTAGTGACCGGTTCTGAGTGCACCCCACCTTTCACCCAATGTCAGCTGGGATAGGGTCCACGACCACAAAAGGGAAAAGATGATGGATGGATATCCTGTTGTATTATTTCCTATTGCAGGGTATTGAAGACTATAGTAACATACTTCACTTCATCATATTGTTTTGTATTGCATTCTCTTGTATTACTTGGCATCATGTCCTCTGATAACATGTCAAAATCACATTCTTGCATATCATGGAGGAAAATATGATATTGTATTGCAGTCTACTGCATCAAATTGTATCATGTTGTATAGTACAGTAACTGTACCGTATGATACAGTACCATATCATATTGTACAGGAATGCAATGTATCCTGTCCTTTCACATAGAAATATATCTTATTATGTCCCATCCCTTTCGGTCAAATTTTATGTTCTGGTATCTTATTAGATTGTTTGGTATTGTATCCTATACTCTGAAAGGGATTTTGAACTGACAATTCTTGTTTATTAATGTTTTGATGTACGATATTTTACTTTTAAAAAGGCAACATTTTTTTTACTTCAATTTTGTAAGTACAGCCACTTCTAATTTCCTTCTATTGTGGTGAGTTCAGACTTTACCCCGTTCTTCAAATCATTATATCTCACATTTGTTTAAAGCTATAGCCAACCAATAATTAGCCACGCATTGACTAACACATAAAAGATCAGGTAAGCAATTAGCAGCCCCGTTAAACCAAAGCACCATTGTAAAAAAAAAAGAGCCTCTCTACTTCAGCACTCCAGGCTAGTTTTCATAATTAAAAACAGTTAACAAACACAAAATAAAATCATGTAATACCTCCCTGATCCCTTTAGGAACAGTTTGTGTTGTTCTGGCTTCGTAGAGGTCAGAGGTCAGGGTCAGCAGCAGAACAGCTTGTAGGGACTCAGTGTGTTGATCAAAGACCTCTCTGCAGGCACCATGCTTGCTGACACAGCTGCTTAGATCCAGTCTGAAGGACGTTCTCTGTAAACACCCGAGAAGAAGAAAAACACCATCCGCTTCCTGACACTGATAACTCTCTATTTGTTCTTTCTTGTTTGCTGGGGTCTCTGAGGATATTTGCTGATAAAATGCTATTGTTGGAGGGAACAAAAAGCTTCAACGCTTAGAATATTGTTGACATTTTATACTCAAAAAAGCAAGAAATAAGAAATTGGTGGTTCAGTGCTATTGGATAAGTTATTGCCTGATTGCCATTCATTCAGGTAGTGTCAAGGCAGTGTCATGGTCAGGTGGGGTATCCACGTCTGGGAAAAGAAACCTCTCCTGCAATGATGCAAACATGCACATTTTAAACAACAGTACAACAACTTTGAGCAGCCCAAAGCAGCACGACCCAATCAGAATTCTTTAGAGCATGAAGAGGAATGAGCTACGAGCATGCGACAGCAGGAAGTGACTGCACGTACAGGGATTTGCATGGATGCTTACAGCTTCAGTAGCAGTTTTATCAGATCGTGACTGCATTTCTTTATTAAATGAAAAAAGATACCAATATTACATACCTCTCTATATAAAGGTATTTTCGCTCCACCTCTGACATGTCCAGATGAGAGATTGTTTTACGGAGTGGCTTGCATTCAGTACCGCCCTAGCTCCTGCATACAACATTATCTGATTGGCCAGTAATAAATGATGACTGATGGAACGATCATCAAATCACCTGCCAGATATGCTTCTGAAAGATTCAGCCCTCCCCAAACACTTTCTATGGGCTCTTTTTCCAGATTAACCTGATGCGCCAGACGGATAGTTTCATGTACATATATATATATCGAAGAGCCCATAGAAATGTTTTCAGAGGCTGAACCTTCAAAAACAACAGCAGCTGGTGATTCGACGATTGTTCTGACTGTCACACTCACCACAGACCAATCCGCATCAAGCCACAGTGTGACGTTGCAGCTAGACCCCGTTGTTAGCCTTTAGCTTAAACTACGTTTCAGTCCTTAGACTATCGTCTTACATTAAATTATACCACAGAGATGTATGATTTACCACTTATATGTGACATGAACCTCGTCAGTGACAATCCCCACGAAGTTCTCCCAGTAAACTTCTGAGGAGAGCATATTTCGCCAGGAATCGTTGAGTAACCATGACTTCGGGCTACCAAACTACTGGCATTGTTCGCACAGCATTTCCACATCTCTCCCAGTTTCCCAGCAGTGATCCCCAGTAGGGAGAACAGCAAAAACATCATTTCCTGTAAGAAAAGCTTTAAGTGACGTTCTTAGCTGTTATTTTAAAGAAGAAATTGAGTCAATTTCTGATAAAACCACAGATAGTGCCTCATCCACAGAGACCGCTTCAGAAGCAGGCATTGTTTTCAAACATGCAGTCACTTCCCGCTGTCATCACGTCTTCAGTTTCCGCCTCTCTTCCCTGATTGGGCCGTCCAGCTTTTGGCTGATGAAGTCATTGGAAGTTGGAGCTTGGCAAGATGGATCTGTGTGATTTCAGACAATGAGTCAGGCAGGTTAATCTGCACTGCAAGGTTATTTCCAGATGGCCTTGTGAAATATAATTAAACGGTCCGAATCTGGTGTGCCAGGATACATTAAACAGTGTTTTAGGTCACTGCAGTGACCTCTCCTCAGGGTGAAGTCAAACTATGCAACATAATCATTGCTAATCCATTGCTAATTTAAATGTTGATAATTTTGTCCATCCTTCACTATGATGTTGCTTTTAAGACACTCTGACAATGGTAATGCTTTGGCGAAGAATTGACAAAAAACGGTTGCTTATGGATATCGTAACAATGTAACTTTTAGCATTTACAGTGTTTTTTTTTTTTTTTATGTGGACCCAGATGTTTTTAAGAACTCACACATGTGGATGGGATTATATCTTTATACAGAGAAGGTAAACCTACATTTTAAAAAAATACATGCCTACGTGTGGATCTCTACCCTGACACACCAGACTGGCCTTTCAATATATTTCACTCACACCAGCTCATAGAAAGTGTTTGGGAATGGGCCAAACCTTTCAAAAACATACCCATCCGGTGACTGGACGATTGTTCCGTCACATTCATCATACATTCATTGCGGGCCAGTCAGGTAATGTAGTAAGCGGGCACTACAGCAGTGTAAAATACAAACCTAAGCCACTATGTAAACAAACTATTGTCAAAACATGTCGGAAGTGAAGCAGAAATATCCTTTTTATTGAGAACTGCTTACAGTGTTGTTTGTCCTTCATTTGATGAAGAAATGTGGTCCAGATCCAATAAAACTGCTACTGAAGCTGTTAGCATCTATGCTAATCTCCGTACTAGCACTCACTTCCTGCTGTTGTGTTGCTCGTGGCTCCCACCTCTTCCCTCACTATAGGACACTGATTGGGCTTTCCTGTGTTGGGCTGTGCAGAATCCTTGTAGACTCTAGCTTGGTAAGATGGATCTGCCTGAATACAGACACCGAATCAGGAGGGTCTAGCTCTTGAGCAAGGTTACCTCTAGGGGTGTCCCGATCCGATATTGATATCGGATATCGGTCCGATATCAGCAAAAAAAAAAATATCGGATAATATCGGCCTGCATCTAAAATCTCCGATATAAGCTCTCCGATACAAGCAGTCCATTCTAATTTATTTTTTTTATTTAATTCAGTCGTAGAATATTGTAATGTTTAAGTTAAACACTGTGGTTATTTTGCAATTTAAAAATGTGTGTTTTTGTTTTTATTGGATTTACTGAGGTTACTTTTAGGGTTTATTTAACCCATTGGTTAATAACAAATGGGTCAGTTTTTCTCATACCTACTATTGCTGACTACTGTTCTCTGTTTGAGTAATCTCACTTGATCAAGCATTTTCTTACAGTCCATACTACAAAATAACTAATAAAAGTATGTATGATTCCTGCTGATATCGTATCGGATCGATATCGGTATCGGCCAATACTCAAGGCTGCAATATCGGTATCGTTTCAGAGGTAAAAAAGTTGTATCAGGACACCCCTAGTTACCTCCATATTGAGGGGAGTGTTTTTTTCCCACCATTGAGATTGTTTTGAGACATCCCCTTCAATGCCGTTAAGCTTATAAAAAGAAAAAATAAAACTTAAGGTTGACTTGCTGCAGTGATGAACACATGACCAATGCCTGTTAGTTGACCTTGTTGTTTTTTCTTAACTAACTCCCAAATAACTCTATTTAAAATAGCTTCCCCATAAATCCAGAATAGGTAGAGAAAGAAGAGTTTAGTTTTACAGTAATCACGGCTCCCTCTCTTCCACTCCATCTGTGTTTTGAGGTCTGGGATGTGACATATTTAGATATTTTTTCCCTCATTGTCCTCCTGCCTGTGAGGGGATGTGGGAGGCGGATCAGATATCACTGCTTTGGGTCTCGGCCAGTGCCGCTCGTTCATCACACTGCCCTCCCTCCCTTCCATTCCTCCCCATGGGGCTTCTGGGAAATGGTGGACGGAGGGATGTACGGCCAGGGACGACAGGTGTTCATCTTCCAAAAAGCAACACCAATCAGGTTTCTCACATCTCAGAACCCCGTCACTGTCCAGCCTTCAGGTTCCTGCCGCTCATTAGCAAATCTGGATCAGGGTGCTGCCATGCTATCATTCCCTCTGTTATTTTTACAATGAAAGTGTGTTCCCACAGCAGGGATAAGTTCTGGCATTAGCTGACCATTTATTTTACTCGTACTGCACAGTGTTTGTGGTTTTGGAAGTCAGACATGTTGGTCAGTGCACAAACCAGACCGTGTCTGCTGATATAATGAGGCTGTTTTGGGATCAAACTTTGAGGGACTCTGCAGGGACTCTGGCATAGTCTCAACATCTGATACTGTTTGTAACGGAAACTTTGTGACCTGCTCATACCGATAACATTACTAAGAATAGACAAATTACAGCCATATGTCAAATCACTATTAGGGCTCCTGCACACTTTTTAAGATTAGATTAAAATTTTTAAGACGTCTTAAAGACCCAAATAAGGAAAAATGAATACAAATCTTGCACTGCATAAAAATTAGGACTCAATGGATATAATTCTGTTGTCTTGTGTAAAACTATTTTATCATCCTTATCACCTTATAACTGCTGTTAGTCCAAGACAACCAGTCCCTGTATTTTCTAGATTGGGGCCAAGTTTCTTTTATCATTCCGTTTACCACCTCCTATGCTGTAATAAATGCCACTGTAAATGTGTTACAACATTTGGTGGGGGCTAGGCGGAGTCCTGAGGAGATGCTACATTCAAATTCATGCTAGTTTTCCAAAATTACCGACCCTAGCTTTAAGACCCATGGCCAAACCCATACATTAAGGAACCAGCAAGTTCTGCAGCAGTAATGTTGTGGATTTCACGCAGACATGGTTAGAGAAAGGGTATTTTGACCAGCCCATCGTTATGCTGCAATAGGCTTATGCCAAGGTCAGAGTGCAAATTATACATGATCAAGGCCCAACCCAACAATCGGAGGCGTTTTGGACCCACTATAATTAAGTCTTCCATCTGGTGTAATGTGTTGTAATGACTCGAGACAGAATGTCTGTCCTGTTTGATTTTTGTCCATCCTCCTGTGATTTGTTCTTTCACATCAGAGACTCTTCAATTAGAGCACAGGGAGCTCTGCATTTGAGACAATCACAGATTCAAACAAACTGAAGTTGTCTCCTCTAGAGTGAACAAGGCAAGTTTGTCATGTTCTGATAAAACATCCCTGCCTTTAAAATATGTTACTGTAAAATTATCACCACAGACTGAAAAAAAAGAAAAGCTGTAGAGAAATTGCAGAGGCACCTTAGCACTTCAGTGAGTAATTACTTGCATTTAGCGTCAAGTTAACATTCATACAGTCTATTGTTTGTTTGTAATCTCCAATGTAACCCCCTCTGTCAGTGTCATCACGTTGGCTATTATACTAAGTTGATTTTTAATGTATAGTCTGTCATTTAAGTCACTGCAAGATTTAATGGTTATGTTGTCATGTTATCTGACATAGTGACCATCGTACAGATGAAAAAAAAAATTTGTAGTCTAATTTGACTGCTGGTGGAAATGGTACACATGCTTTTTTCTCTCTCTGTCTATCTCTCTCACTCTTTTTCACTCCCTCTTGGATGCGTCTCTGGTTCTTGTCTTGTATGCTGCTCTGGGTCATTGGAGTAGGCTGCCTGCTGCTGTGGACCTCCATGGCTCCAGCTGAAACAATTCCTGATACAGTATGTAGCTTTTTTTTCCTTTTCCATTACTGTTACAGTTGTTAATATTAACATCAGAATGATTGATTCACTTTAATGTTTCCTGAAAATATCACACATATTGTTGTATTCTTTATAACAAACATGATTGACCAGGTGCTGTGGCCCGCCTGATCCCTACTACTTTATCCCACATCAACAAACATCAGCAACAACATCAATTCTCATTTTGATTTTCAATATAACTGTTAAACTTAATTCAATAGCATCTTAGCTAAAATTATTATAATATAAAAACAGGGGTCTGAAATTAAGTTTTTTTCGATGGAGGATTAGGGCCATGTTAAAAAAAATAAAGTACATAAAAAAAAAAAAAAGTAAAGTTACGAGAATAAAGTCATTAAGTTATGAGAATAAAGTTGGAAAGTTACGAGAGTAATCTCATCAAAGTATTAAAATAAAGTCGAAAAGTTATAAGTATAAAGTCATAAAGTTATGAGAATAATTGCATAAAGTTACGAGAATAAAGTCATAAGTATTGTCAAAGACATTAAGAAGGCTATTTGTCTCAATTTTAGATCAATATAAGCATACCTTAATCAAGAAGACACTCATTTCATCCTCTTTGCGTAGGCGGATGGCTGCTCTTCTGGTACAACCTTTCAGAATAAAGTTTGTTTTCTATCTTAATTTAAATAGATTTATGACCTTGTTCTCGTAACTTTATGTGATTATTCTCATAACTTTTTGGCTATTCTCATAACTTAATGACTTTATTCTAGTAATTTTTTTTTTTCTTTAACATACTTTTTCCTTTCTTTTTTTCTTTTTAACATGGCCCTAATCCTCCGTCGTAAATTTGGCCTCAGGCCAAATTTTTCCAAAGTTGCTATAAGGTGGGCCACAACACAATCAGAGAAATGTAGAGATGATCATTCAATAAATGCTACTCTTGTTTTCCTAAAATAAAGAGTTTTTGTTGATTTGCCTCTACAAGCATTACATAATGTATATGGAGAGGCTGAGAGAGCTGGAGTGATCAACACTTGACCGCTCCATTACACGTAGGATTAGAAACAAAAAACATGAATCATACATCTTTATGCTGTTTGTATTATGATATCTGATATACTTAGTTCATTATTGCTGCACCAACATCTTTAATTAGATTTATCAGGCAGAAATAACAGTTTTCAGGATGAAGAAAGTCATATGTTTTAATTATTCTGTTGGAATATTGAGAAAAATTCATGCTCAAAGCAGCTTTTGACAGCTCTCCATAAAAAACAGGCAGACACTTCACAGTGAAGGTTCATACAGACGTGCTCCTGAGCTTTTTATAATTAACAGATCACTGATGATCCACTGATGTCTATCTCACCCGTCCACATTAGCACACTACAGTATGTTTCTATGAGACAGTGTCAGTCAGTGAACAGTCTGCTCCTGTCTGATCGGCTCTCGGATAAACTAAGAAACATCAGAACAGATTATAAAACAAAGTTTTGTCTCTTTTTTTCAACTGTTTCGCGCTGTGCCTCACTACGTGCGTTGCGGCTTCGTGCTGTTTTACTTTCTGCAGCGATCTCTCATCAGCCTGAAAGAGCGTCTGCCTTTAGATTCATAACAAATCAAATATACCAAATATACGCATAATTACTTTAATAAGGGCTCACTAAATGTGAGCTGCTGTAGCATCAGGTTCTGCATTATGGGAACAAATTTCTCCACCACTGAGCAGCACATTTTTGGTTTATTCATGTCTGTTGGCCCTCGTCATGTCTGCCTTGAAACTCTTTCACCACAGAAGCACTTTGGTTAATCAGATATGCTGATTAGACTCATCACTTAAAAAAATCATGCTTAATCTGCAGAAAGGAAAGTCTCTAACTCGCTGGTGTGGAGGCACTGAGTGGCTACAGCAGGAGGAGATGTCAGCTGATGCTGTGAGGCATCCATGTTTGTCTGTTACTAATCGTCGAAATTTTGTTAGTTTAGTAAAATGAGTGAATACATATATAAATTGCATTTCCCAGATCATGGAACAGAAATTAATACTGGAGGGCCGGGTTTGGCCCAGGGGCCGCCATTTGCTGACCCCTGATATAAAATATCAGTCCTCCCCATTTCATCTTAATTGAAGCTGTTGAGGTTGACATTAGAACCAATGCTCTATGCATAGTTGTTGCTGCTAATGATATCATAGGGATTACCGTTATATCAATATAGCAACAAATATTACAAGGACACACTTGTGGTGTGGGCAGCCATAAATTTATTGTTACCATATCTTTTTTATGTTTAACTTACTTTATCCCTGTTGGCCTTTCTCTCTACATCTCTTTCTTATTATTATTTAATCAATTATTTGATTTATTTTTTTTCTGGTGATATCAAGGCAGCAGTCATTCACTTTTATTTGAGTGAACAGATTAAAGACTAACAAGGATACCTTGAAGAATTAGTTATTTACCTGTGACAGCTTTGATTGACAGTTTTCAGCCAAGGATGGCGTTTGATTATCAAAAGTGATAAGGCAGCACGGTAAAATCTCCTCAGATCCTGCTTGAACAGCTCTGAGAAACATGATAAACTCGTCTAGAGTTTGACGAGAGGTCAAACTGTGTTAAAGACCCAGTTTTGACAACACCTCCTGGTTTATATCTCAGCTGACACATTGTATAAAGTGCCCACATGAATGCTGACAGCAAATGACAGGCACTCTCCCTCCTTTGACCGAAAGTGTGCGTGCAAGCGATTGCAACAAACCGTTGATGTTACAGGGCAGCTGAACACTTCACCTGTCAGTGTCACTCATTTTATTTTTACACTCTGAAATCATGTCACAGAAGCATCATGCAATTACTCTGTAATTAATTTAAAGTCCAACTGGATCCATTTTGAAAGTGTGTTGTGAAAACTACAGTGTGAAGTGTTGTGATGGCTGTCAGGGCGCAATGTAGCAGTGACATGCAGGCCAAGTAGCAGCTGGGAAAGCAAGTGAAAAACACTGATTTTGATGTCACAATTTGAGGGTTAATTTTCTGTACATATCATAAAAACTTGAATATTAAACAGGTGGTCCATCAATTTCAGGCCAAAAGGGCTGGCCTTAACATGTCCGGGTATTTTTAAATGGTAAATGGACTTAAACTTATATCCTCGGACTACTCAAAGTGCTTTTACACCAAGAGTCACATCCAACTTTGAACACCTAATCACTCATATGGTTCAGAGTTCCTAAGTTGTCCATCAGTTTTGGCTAATACATTCCTGCTCTTTGTTCAGATGCAGCCACTTCAAATTTCTCCTTCTTGCCAAGAGCCTGCCGAGTTCCAACCAATCACCAGCCAACTTCGAGCCACTGGGAGTTTCCCCCACCTTTCTGGAGTTTACCTAAATTCCACCATAAATGCTCAGATTCATGCAATTGCAGGGTGTCCCCATGAGATGGTGCTTTCTTCACAAGAACACATAGTGGGCTTCAACCTTGCCCTTATTAAAGAAGCTACAAAGGGGGTCTCATTGCAGACACAACGGTGGGCAGGTCCTATCATGGACCTGCAATGATCCAACCAAAACTCAGTCAAGGAAAGTGGGGAAAATTTAAGTGGTTGCATGTGTACAAATTAACACGACGCTGATGCAGCAACAGGAGTAACTGGGGGCTAAGTGTCTGCCCAAGGACACATCAAAAAGTGCAGCAAGAGCTGGGCTTGAACCCATAACCTTCCAATTTCTGGTAGAGTGCACTACCAGACTGAGCCCCCGACACTCCCAGGAAGGTGTCCTTCCAGTGCAGCAGAGGATATGGACAGAATGTACTGATAAGGCTTTACAGAGAAACTTAGAATCTCAGTGGTCACTGACAAAAACCAAGGTATCAAGGTTTAACTTGGTCAGTGGCCATGATTTTTTGTTTTAAAGCAGCTTCTAAAGCTGTTACCATTTTTGTATTCATATTGATGTATTTGCCTATTTTCTGTTTGTTGTGTCAGTTCTTATAGTGCCTCTTTTATACATGGTTATTTAAATTGTGGAAACATGAAAGCAGTGGTACTGAATTACTTAAGTAACCACATAAGGCAACCACAGGGCATAAATCCAATGCATTTAAGTATGTAGACGTGGTCAAGATCACCTGAAATTCCAAATGTGCATCAGAATTGGAGAGAAAAGTGATTTAAGATACTTTGAATGTGGCAGGTTTGTTGGTGCTAGACTGGCTGGTCGAGTGCCTTAGGTCGCTTTCACATCTAAAATTTGGCGGACTCAGTTCAGTTCAGTTCAGGGGTAAATTTGCAACGTTGTTTTATTTTGGTTTGTATTGATTGTCTCTTTGTCAGGCAGACCAGAACCTGTTGAATGCTGCATAATCTAGCCTCCTGCCACTAGTTAAGGCTATAGAAGTGGTCCTTGTTCCTGCCATTCAGCCCACTACTGTTAATACAACCAGCCCTGAGAAATAACATTATCAGCTCAAAGGAGTTCCAAAGTATTCTGTGCCATAAAGTGAAGGTTAAGCTGCATTTGGGCTGCATCTGGTGGCACTTGGACATTGGCTGAAATGATGTGTAACCATATTCCACATGGATTCGTAGACATTAACCTGTAAAGAGGACCCAAGGTTGGCACTGTTAGCAATGTTGTTGTTAGCCACACGCTTTATATTTAAAGGGAACACTGCATTTTCTGATGTGACATTTGGCCAAATCCATGCCACAATTCCCTCCGTTTTGGTTGGCTTGCCTTATTTGGTCCTTGTTTGGTTCAGATTGCTTTCATACTCTCTGTGAACTGGACTCTGGTCTGCTTGGAAAGGAAACAGAGACCCCTGTCTTTTGGTGGACCAGAGTTGGGTTCTACTGTCCACACCAGAGTTTGTGTGAGCTTTCACACCACCCCAAATGAACCAAACTTACCATAAAAGCAAACCAGAGTTTGTTTGGTCATGTTAGGTTTAAAAGCACCCTTAGAAACTGCTGATCTACTGGGATTTTCTCACACAACTTTCTCTAGGGTTTACAGAGGATGGTCACAACATGTGCCACTCCTGTCATTAAAGAGTGCAGTTCACCAAAATAGGACAATCGAAGGTTAGAAAAATTTTGTCTTGTCTGTTGAGTCCCAAATTTATTGCCTCATTCATACGGTAGGGTCAAAATAGGTGTTAACAACATGAAAGCATGGATGCCTTGTATCAACAGTTCAGGGTGCTGGTGGTGGAGTAATGGTGTGAGGGGTATTTTCTTGGCACACTTTGGACCCCTTAGTATGAATTTAGGATTGTTTCAGCACTACAGCCGACCTTAGTACTGTTGTTAACCATGTCTGTCCCGTCCTCTGATGGCTAAATGCCATGTCACAAAGGTTTCTTGAACTTGACAATGAGTTGGCTTTACTCCAGTGGCCTCCATAGTCACCAGATCTCAGGCCACAAGAGAACCTTTGGAATTTGTTGGAACAGGAGATTTGCATCATGGATGTGCAGCTATCCTGGCAACAGGGACCAAAATTTTCATTGTTTCACCTTGTTGCATCTAGGGATGTCATGATATATTGTAACACGATATATCGCGATAGAGAACGGCCACGGTTATCATTCATAAGGTTTTTCGTGCCAAGACAGTCACGTGATGTTACAGAAGGCAGGCTTTGCGTGTGTGTGTGTGTGTGTGTGGCAGACTGCACTGAATGGTTGTAACAAAATATAAACTCACACAGCAGTGGAGATCGAATCAATCCCATAATACAACTAACCACCATTTTGAATGTACAGTGAAGTGGCCATTACCTTGGCAACGCGCAGACACAGAACGACTCGCTGGAAAAAAAAAAATGGAAAACTCTGACAGCCCAGCTCTTTATCCTCCAAAAAAAAGAACCAGGTTGGTAGCATGGGAGTTCTTTGGCTACCCTAAAGACTCCGACGGGAAGATCTTGGCGGATGAGATGCCTGAATGCAAAAGGTGCAGGAAAAAAATTCCATGTAAGAGTGCAAATACGTCCAACATGGCATACCACCTTTGGGAGAACCACCCGCAAGATTACGCCAAAATGGCTTTATCCAAGGTAAAGTTAACAAACATCCGTGTCATGCAGATGGCGAAAAATATATCCAAAGAGTCCGTAGTAGGTCCATAACTCCGTGTGAACCACTCGTCTCTGCTCCACCTTTTCTTCTGTCTGTCTTGACTCATCGCGCCATGTGTAAAATAAAAAAAGTAACATTCGGGTAAAGTGAGGACAAGTCACTGGAGGTTTTATGGTAAATGTGAAGTAGCCAGAGCCTCAAAATTATTATATTACATGAGAGGAGCAAATGTGTAAATATAGATAGCCCGGTCTGCAGCTGCTACTAGCGGTGTCTGCAACTCCTGTGGAGCACGAGATGTGTTCATGAACAGATCGTAAATTCTAATTTGAACGCGCGGTCACATATTCGACATCAATACATTTCTAAAACACTAATGCAAAATATTTTATCAAATGAATCAAATTGAAGAGAAAAACATGTATGTGAGAAGCTATTTCGACAGTTTATTGAAATATAGGCTGGCTGTAGTCCACTTCGTTGCCTTTTCTCTGTGCTGAATGTATAATTTCCCACAGCATTCACCTTGATGTGTTGATGCGTACATGTGAGAGTAGGAGAGAGGGAGAGACAGAAGGAGGGGTGAGGAGGCTGCAAAAACATTGAAATTTACATTAATGGTGAATACAGTGAGTTTTAAAAATCCCAATTAAAGGTTTTACTGAGTTCAATATGCCAGTCAGAATTTCATTAGGATTAAAACTAGCATTGGCTTGTAGTGTTATAAAAATCTAAATAGGTTTTACAGGCAAATAAAACAGATACATGAGATGTTATAGCAATATTATCAATGAATTTAAAAAAACATTTCATTTAAGTTACAGACAGGAACATACCACAAATGAAGTTATATAACCAAAGTATATGCAAATGAAATTGTTCTGCTAAACTATAGCCTGAAATTTCACTTTTTTATTCTCCAGTCGGGAGGAGAAACTAAGTTCCTCAAGTGCATCATCATCATCAACAAGTCAGCCGAACGTAAAAGATGCACTGGTCAAGGGAGCAAAATATGATCCTGAAGGGTGTGAGATTTCTGTGATTAATATTGTATTGTGATATCGTGACATAAGTTGCAATATCGTATTGTATCGTATCGTTCTGAAAATTTCATAACCTGACATCCCTAGTTGTATCTATACCACAAAGAATTGAGAAAGTTGTGAAGGCAAAAGGAGTCCAACTTGGTACTAGCAAGGTGTACTAAAGAAAGTGGTCTGCTAGTCTAAGCGTTGCTGACCAAATTTTGGAAAATTTTCACCCATTCAAATCACTTCAGTGAAAATACAACTAAGATGAAAAAAACATATGAGTCTACTAAGGGCCATGACAGGTTTTTAATGGTCAATGGGCCTGAGGAAGCAGCTCAGTCTGAAGGGGTAGAGGTTTGAAGGTAGCTGGTTCAAGTCCCAGGCAGAACATATTTGTAAGTTGAGTCTGGCGGCTGCAGAAAGTCAGTTCACTTCCTGAGTAACCTACTGCTGGGGTGCCTTTGAGCACCCATTGTACTGAAATGAGAATAATAAATCATAGCCAGAGAAATTTTGAAACAAAGGCCTTCCTCCAAATGCAAGCCTGCTTAATATTTAGGCCTGATAGTTTTTGCAATAGTAAATGATGCCTCAATTATTATTTGAGGATTTAGTGGGTCTGCATTAATGTGAATTTTTTAGTCATTTCCTACAAACAACTGAAGTGTCAAACTGGACTTTTAAGGACAAATAGCTGCATTTACTGTACGCCTTTCTTCCCTCCCACTGTTTTATTTGAGCTAATTTAATTTCTTTCTCAAGGGTGGGAAAACTAGCTGCGTCTTCAAACTTTCAGAGTATGTAATTTGGTGTAAAACAGTAGCACTTAAGGCATTCTCCACCAGTGAAATTAAATGGGACCCTGCGGGGTTGTGTTGTAGGGTATTAAGTAATGTTTATTGATGTTTATTCTCCGAGGGAGCTGCGGGGAAAAAAATCACTCTTCAGCTTTGATTAATTTCCCCCCTTGCTCCATGTAAACGATGAAGCTGAGGCGAAATCGCTCTTTAGCCATGACTAAGAGAGACTACAAGTGGAGCATCTCTCTTTAAAAACCCCTCATGCTGTTTTATGTAAAAAATGGACTGTGACCGTGAGGAGCTTTTTTTTTTTTCTTTTTTTTTTTGAAAAATGATGGCTGGAAGCCTGCAGCACGATTCATCACCTATGAATTTGAGCAGCTGGTATGTCTTCTTTTTCACTCCTCGTGGATGGAGATCACATTTCACAGTCTGAGAAAATTCAGTCTGCTTTTTGTCATTTAAATGGAGTCCAGGGATAACAGAAATTCAAATTTGTTTGCATTTCAGTACCTTGATTTGGCCTCTGGTGGTTGGTGCATTTTATAGACCCAGGCCAAAATAATAATCATGTTAATTACTTTCATGGGTTAGAGGGAATTAAAAGCAGTGCATTTCAGAGTTAATTGTGATAAGGTATGAAAGGAATTTGATCAGATTTTATAGTTGCATTAAATTATTTGCCATTTTGTTGTTTTAGGAGCAAAATACTAAAGCTACCATGGCAAAGCAACAGCTTGATTCTATTCAGCCTTGCATATCTGTGGCTATTTAATGATGTTAAGAGTGTTTTTACTGTTCCTTTAAATGTTTTGTTTCATTTGAAAATTCTCACAGATAGCTCAGGGATAACTCAAAGGTAATCTTCACCTTGTGGTATAAAAAAGTCTGCTTATTTTTCACTTCTGTGGATGGAGATGTTTATCCATAGAAGTCAGTATGTTTTTCCTTATTTGCTTTCAAAGTAAAAGCAGGTTTTCATCCTGAAAAGCAAGTAAAATGTCCTATAAATTACTCAATAACAGCTGCAGCACAGAACAGTTTCTTAATAAATACTCTTGGCTTTATTCTGTATATGAACTGGGTTACTTAGAGAAAATAGTTGGTACTCTTAAAAATCTCAACAACTGTCAGATTACCCTGAGCCTACTAGACTCAGTATGTCATTTTGCACATGCACCCCTGCATATTTCTGACTGCAAAATAGTATTAAAGATAGTGGCTACAATGACTTGGTTAAGATGTTGACTCTTAAAAATACACATAAACAACAAGAGTGAAGTTGGGATATAAGAGATTTAAAACAAAAAGAGTACATGAGCCCGTGCCTGAGATGCCCACATAATAGGGCATCTCCCCATAACCTGTCCTCAATCTAACCCCTAAGTCAATGTGTCACTGATTTTGTTTTCAAGACAATTTACAAAATACAATTTTCTCATCTTTTCTAAGTGATATTAGAGTGGCATTTCTGGATTAAATGATGATTAAACTTGTGCTGACAGTGTCGTTTGGAAGCATCTTCTGTGGCCCCCATAGCTCTCAGTTAAAATGAACTCAAGGACGGCCTTAAAAATAAGACAAAGCAGAGAAAAAAAGAGTTAGGCGTAAAATACTAACGATTAGGGCCACTGAATTTATTTAAGTCTTTGTGGAGAAAACCTTTTCTTTTAATGTCAGAGGTGTAGTCAGAATCATCATCTGGATCTCATAAATCTGTGGGGAAAATTTCTGAGTTTTGACTATTTTTCTAAAGACTCTCAGGGAAAAAGTCAGAATTCTGACTGTAAATTTTAAGCAAAATATATAATTTACATTATAAACAATTAATGAGACCCTGACATTTGCTTTGATTCACAAAAAAGCCAAAAGCCCTGATGGAAAATCAAATTTAAAAAATCACAGTTAGACTCTACCCTCTGATTTTGTATCATTGCTTTAAATATTTTGGAAAATAACAATAATAGTAATCAAAATATTAATGCTAACAATGAAATATATATAAAAATAGATAGATAGATTGATAGATGGAATCATTTTGAAATGCTAACAAGAATATAAAAAGTGGTTTAAAATTGGTCAGCTAGCATTATCAATCAAACTTTCAATCCTAAATCAAAGAGCTTTTCATTTGACTGCCCCATTTTTAACAAAATAAAAGCATTGCTTCTGCCTTAATCTGGCTCCACCAGGTCTGAGGAAAGTCTAAAATAAAGCCTGTGTTTGTTTCTTCTCTGAATCACCTCTTTCCTAACTGTTCCTGTGTGTTTCTGCTTGGCTGACCGCAGGACTGACACCTCTCCCCAGATCCGAGCATGTTCAGTCGCCGTCCTGCTTGCCCCCTGTGCCAGCCTGTCATCTTTTCTAACCCATCACTCTCCCACAGCACAACAAGTCCCCACCTGTCACACACACACTCACACAAACACACACACAAACTTCCCCTCACTCAGTGATAAAATAAAAATGAAAGGCATAAAGGAAAACAATGACAGCGTTTCTATGACAACATCAGAGTGAAAACACATATTTTTCATCTCTCTCCTCACTCTTTAATACGACTCTGTTTGTGGTAAACCCTCTGAACCATCTCATGATGTAAAGTTAATGCACAGATACAAGCTGAGGGCCACTTAAACAAATATACAGCACTCTTTTATATACCTGCCGCTCTGTGTTCCTGTTTGTGCTAAAAGGTTCTGTTTGATGTGAGCTATAAGCGATGAGGGGAAGTGCTTTACAGTGAATTTAGAGCAGCTGAGAGGCGCTGTTATGCATGATGGGAGGCAGAGTTAAAGCCTCTGAGCTGTTCTGAAATCACTCTGAAGCACCGCATTGAGTGGCTTATTGCTTTTATAAAGTGACATTATTCTAATGTTATTCTTCACTTGGATAGGCTACGACAGGGTTAGCTTGAATTATTAGTATGACTTCATCTGATTATTAGAATATAGTGGAACTCTGGTCTGACTAATGGGAGCAGATGGATGACTTTATTATCCCATATTTTTAAATCATTTTTGCTTTTTAAAAGATCAATTAAAACCTCTCAAACATATACATATTATCATTGGCCTTTTTGTTACTGTTATTATCGTTAGTAGTAGTTTTATTAGTCATAGTAGATGTAGTTGTAGTGTTAGTAATGGTGATGATGCTTGAAGTATGAGTATTTGTATGTTTAGCAATCTACAACATTCCTCCTCTTCCTCTTCTTTTCTGTGGTGTCCCTCAAGGGTCTATTCTTGGTCCCCTCTCACTCACTCTATACCCCCTGGGGCAATTCCTGCATTGACACTGTAAAGGTTTTAATTATTATATAGATGTATCTCACTGCTATTTGAGTCATAACCCTTTCAGCTTGAGCTACTGACATGTTATAGAATAGAAGTAGGAGTGGTAGTGTATCAGTGTTGGGAGTTAATATTTTGTAACACTTGGAGATGCACTACTTTATTGCATGGCCCTAAAGGGTTCATTTTGGGTCCCCTCTTGCTCTCTGTTTACATACAGTCACCTGTTATTGTCAGTATGCTGTATTCCTTTGTTTATTTTTTATTGACTAGTAGTCGTATGAGTACCAGAAGTAGTTTGAGTTTTTCTATAATCCTTGATGCTTCTTTCTCTTGTACAATATTTAGGAAAGAGGCCTTGATTACTTTTCTTCCAAAAACTGACACTAGAGCACCAATACTTTTAAAATGTTCAAACTGTCAATACACAAAAGGAGAAGAAAAAAGCTAAGACGTAAAATCTGGGATATGATTTTTAATAAGTCTGATATAATTACTCAGATATATGCAGCAACGTGTACATTGCACCTTCTTAGATGCTCATATCACCAGTAGCTTTAGAGTTTTATATTTTTAATTCAGCTATGCTACATATCATTGAGCCATAACCTCTTATTTAAAAAAATACAACTTTTCAGGAAATGTTAAAAAAACCCTGAAATGAATCAATATTGTAGTGTCATAATTATAATGCATATATGTACGTTTATACATATGGGAATACCTGTGTGTGTGTACTAATGTCAACTGGGACAAAATATATATACATATTAGGGCCCGACCGATATATCGGCCGGCCAATTAAATCGGCCGATTTTAGCCCTTTTCAAAGGATTCAACATCGGCCAGAGTTTTACCGATATAACGCCGATATGTTCTTAATTTCTACGGACTACTGTCCGTAGTCCAAGCTGCGCAGAATGATGACGTTGTGAAAGACGGCAGCGCGTTGTTAAAGCAGCTCTGAGCTCTGCTGTGTGTATGGATGATGGAGTGTCTGGGGCAAAACTCACCTACAGTCACACAGAGTTGCTGAATGATGTTTTTGCCTGCAAGTCCGACATAACGACCGACTTTCAGCGCTCGCACAGTATACCGCTGGACAAAGTGAGAGCACTGGGCTCTCTGCTCAGCTACAGAAGCAGCCGCCAGACCGACACTGATGAGCTGACCAATACCAGATCTGTCATTTACAAAACTGACGAATTAGACCTTCTGATGGCAGGGGATCGTTTTATTTGTGACTGTTCTGTGATGATTATTACAGAAACCTGGCTTCACCTGCTCGTCCCTGACTCTGCAGTTGAGCTAACTAGCTAGCTAGCTAACTATGCTAGCATTAGCATTGCTCCCTCGGAGCTGTTTGACATCATCTAGGGGAGCATTCGTCACAACTGGGAACTTTAATCAGGCCTGTTTAAAGAAGCTTGTGCAATATGTGCAGTGTCCCACAAAATATTCTGATTTCCTCACACATATTCCCTCATGTTTACAATAAAAAAGTGGTTCTACCTGCACTAAAGCCTACTTCTGATACACTAATGAGGACTCTGGGACTGAAAGGCAGATGTGACAGGACAAGAGTTCATAATTCATCTATTTATTTACATTTTAAAGAAGGTTATTTATTTCATTTTTCAGGAATTGACTGCAGTTTTTCCCACTATTTTATTTTGTATTTGAAAGTTCTTTGCTCTTGAAAGTTGCAGAAGAGAGAAATAAAAGAGGCTTATGAAAATAATATTGTTGCTTTCCTCTCACAATGACCTATTTACAACTTTTTAAAAGCTGTTCTACCTGAACTATAACCTACCTTCTTATTATTTTCATCAACAAGAAGTACAAGATAAAGAGTGACTCTTTTTAAGGTTTTATAATTAATTTCCCAGAGGTTTAATGCTTTGCATGTTTTTGTACTTGAAAATTCCCCTCTGTTGTAAAGTTAAACAAATACTTAGTGACAAAGTATTGTAAAATGGTAAAATCTTCTGCCTGTAATTCATATATTCATTGTTGTAAGTGTTTTTGGACCATTTTTTAGAAAATTTATTTTATATATATATTTTTAATTAATCAGCCGATTAATCGGTAATCGGTATTTTTTTTTTGCCAAGTATCGGCATCGGCTCAAAAAATCCATATTGGTAGGGCCCTAATACATACATAGAGTTTTCAGTTGGTTCAAAACTCACTCATCAACATGGAAGGTGAGTAACAGCACTGTATTCTTACAAAAAAAAAAAATTGAAGGTAGGAGGTTTTGGCAACACAGCATCAGTATGTTGTGTATGTATGTTGCAGTCAGGTAGTCCTAAGATGTATAGTAGCTTTAAAATGTTTGTTTGTTGTCTTTCTGTCTGTATTCTTTATCAACTTATCACTTAATTTATCTCAAACAGTCTTTGGGTATTAGGGCTTTTATGCATCGTGTTTATAATCATACAAAGATCTAAAAATCTGCTCTCTATGACTTGCATGTTTTATGCACTCTGGGGTTCTAACCCTGCCACAGATGTTCAGTCCAAAGGCTCAGACCCACCCACCCAAACACACAAAAACAGGAAGACTGTACAATAAGAGACATCTGGGTCTGAGAGAGGCCAAATCTGCTAATGACCCCCTGTCATTCTCATTAGAGAGTCTCATCAGTGTGTGCATGGCTGCAGTGATTGTCAGACACTTAACCGCCTGTCGCTAACATCTGATCGGAGCTCACACCTGCGCTGCTGCTTACAGGTGTTTCAACACTGTGGTGTGTTATGTTTCCAGCATCCTGTCACACTTGAATAATAAAGGTAAAACTGCATGGTGTGTCTGCAAAAGTAACAGATAGAATCATTGACTTAGTCCTTGATCCGAACACTGAATAGTCTATCCTGTCTCAATGGTCTAATATGTGTCAGTTTCAATTTTGATGTCATTTATATATTATATTGTATGTGGTATTTTAAGGATATCAGTTAAGATCTTTCTCTCAAGAGTCAAATATCAAATTGTCAACAAGAATTATTCCAACGTTATTGTATATATCAATAGTATTAGAAGGACGGCATTGGACGGCCTTGCTTCTTTACCTTGTTTCTATGTGGCCATTAATAAGCCTGTAAATCATTACTTCATTTATTACCTGATCAGGAGTTTTGTTCAGGGGTCCATGGAGCACTCATCAACATTTCAGTGAAAGTACTCTCCCATGGGCCATTTTGCTGTGTTGAATGCAGGTCGCTGTATCAAGAGCAGAGAGAAACATTGCGCTGGTGTAGTATGGCGTTTTCAAATGGAATCCTAACTAACTGTAGACAGAGTTAAAACATTTGCCAACACTGATTTAACACATGAGTTGCATGGACATATTTGCCATTTCACCACATGCCATTGCAACTGGTCTCTGTATATTGACATAATGACTGCAGATGAAAGACGGCTGTCCCCAAAAGGGTGAGTCAAGTTGTACAACAAGAGTCCAGTTCTAAGAAGGAAGCAGCTGGGCCCAACAGAGCTGATATACTATGACAGTTAGACAAGCCTTAACATTTGCCAACAGAGAAACCGCAGCTGTAACTGAGGGTAACAAGGTCAACTCATGCTGGCGTTTACGGGCATCATTGGATCAAGCATTTAGCTATGTACCCAACAAACATCAGCCTCACCCAATTGAGATCACCTAGTTCTTTGTGGCCTGACTTAGCTCAATGCAGCAAAATGTTTCCTTAAATGTTGGCAAAAGTTGGCCAGAACAGTTGAGTGTGAATGCAACCTTAATTGTCATGTCCTGATGAAGACTCTGATGAGTCCAAACATGTTGACATGACCTATGGCTGCTAAAATAAAAAATTCTTTAACCACACTGGATCTCTCATGTAATACTTCCTTTTTAAAAAGAATTTTAGAGTCACTGTAGCAGAACAGTCTTCAGCCTGGTGTTTTTGTTTGTTTGTTTTACTGTACCTCTGTCCTTAAATCCCTGAGGAGCATCCAATTCTGCATTTTTGTAATCACACACCTTCACCTAGTGCAGCACTCACCCCCACATGTTTTCTCTGTTGTCAAAACATGTCAGAATTGGAGTGAAATATAATTTCCATGGAGAAGGGCTTTCACTGATTATTTATTTTTCATTAGATAAAGAAAACATGGTCCAGATCTAAAAAAAAAAATGCTACTGAAGCTGTTAGCATCTATGCTAATCTCTGCATGAGCAGTCAGTTCCTGCTGTTCTTACGCTCATGGCTCCCAGAGCCTTCGGTTGCTCCCACCTCTTCCTGCTTTAAAGGATACTGATTGGGCTGTGTCACTTTGGGCTGCGCTCAGTTGTTGTAGATTGGAGCTTAGCAAGATGGATCTGTCTGATTACAGATATTGAATCCGGCTGAACCCACTGCACTGCAACGTTATTTTAAATCTTCCCTACAAAGAATCAGGGCAGTTCTGAAGGCAAAACAAGTCTAACCTTGTACTGGCAAGACATACTGAAATGGCTAGTGAGTATAAGTAAACAATATAAGTGTTACTGCTTGTGCGGTGAAGAAAATCCAAACTATCAAATCGGAATGAAGCACTGAGTTAAATTAACTCAACTGGAAATAAAAAGCAAAAATGAAAAAAATCCTGTTACCTTGGAAATCACAGTTTACACAAAAGAAAGTGACACAAAAATACAGTGTTTCTATGCTGCGTGTGCAGGCACAAAACAAGCCAAAAACATTGAAAATTCATGCTGAGTTATTAGAAAAACATGCATATGCTGTGTTCTTTCCCCCTTCTTGCATAACCCACATCCGTTTGGTATAAAGCCTTAACCACATCCCACAATAATGTAGACAATGAAAACAGCAGCTGAGTAACTACAGTCGCACAACACCCGCAGACTGCACCACATCACACCAGAAGAAAATCTGTCTTCCAAACTTTATCCATTTTCCACAGGAAGAGAAAAGTGCCAGTTGATGCATTATTTCTCACAGGGGCGAGTTGCATCAGTCCTCCCATTTCTGACTGAAGTCAATAAGAGCCATGTTGCCTCATACTGTCCCTCCCCCCTCCTCACCCTGGGCACACTGCATTGTGGGATATCCTGTTGGTTTATGTTCCCCTGCTGCTTGTCTGGTGGCTGTCTGAGCGTCAGCCTCGTTGTCCACGTTCTGTTCTGCTCTTTCTCTCCTTCTGCTCTAAAAGAATGACGGGGCTTTGAAAGGCCCCGGCTGTCACGATCCTTCAATAGCAGCAGGCTAATTGCTGACCCTAACAGGCCCAATTAGCACTTACAAGCTTGGCGCAGGGGCCCATGGGAGCCGTCTGTGCAGACCCGGGGACGAGACGTGGCCACCGCTATAGCAGTCTTGAGCACAAAGAGCAGGAGAAGCAGCAGCAGCGGCGGCACGGCTCGGCTTCTTCTCTGGTCTTTATTACCCCTGCTGCCTCTCTCTCTCCATCTTTCACTCGTCCTTTTAGTCTCCCCATGCTCGGCCGGGCTCTTTGCTGAGGCCCTCAGAGCCCTCCTCAGAGAGATCTCTTGAAGTGCACAGAATCAGAAAGCTGGCTGAGCGAAAGAAAAAGCTGAAGCGGGTATCACGACAGCAACAAGCGTGTAATCAGCCTCGCTTTTAAAGTGGCTTCTCAAAGAGCGCGAGGGGCTAATGTGCACAACTTAGACTGATATTTTTCGATAAAACCCCACATTTAGTAACTGGCAAATATATCAGGCTGGCTGCTCCCTTTTGAGTGTGAAATGTGATAAAGACATACATCTCTGCGCTGATAAGGAAAACGCAGGGAGGAGCTGCAGCGGTTGGCACACAAAAGAAATCTGTCAAGACACTGGGAGTTTGGTGATTTTACAAGCCATAATTCTCCTGCTTAAAAAGAAGAGGAGGGGAAAAAACTGCAGCGAGGAAGATGATTAACGTGGGCCGGACTGCTCGTCCCTCATCTATTCTGTTATCTTCATTATTTGGAAGGCATTAAAAGAGGCCAGGGATGGCAGCTCGGGGAGAGGGGCTCAGGAGGTGGGGGAAGTTTCTATGTGCCGGGATACTAATTACAGTGTCCACTAATAGCGCCTCAAGTAAACCAGGCCAATGCATCTTGCTTGATGAGAACATGCATCAACCAGCTTAATTGAGAGTAAAATGAGGCAGGCGTGCCACAGGACCTATTAATCAACATTGATGAATGAAAGTGTAATTAGAAGTGGAAATACAAAAAAAGAGGCAAAGGAAAAGCAATCGGTTAACTTAAAGTTAAGGCCATAGTTAACACGCTGCAATATTGTGCACATTAGGGCCAACTCTTTTTTTTTTTTTTCCTCTTTTGTGAAAAAATGTAACGGTCAGAGTGTGTTTGCTGAGGCATCATTTTGATTACGTAGATATTGTACCCCCACTGCATTAATAGTGAGTATTGCTGCACCTGCAATACAGACTGCACCTGCTGCAGAACAAGCACGCTAACCTAATTAGTTTATTCTGAGGTTTTCTATCAAATACAGTAACTAGTTCATTTATCTCTGCTCTCCATTAGGACATTTTTATCACTGCTAATTTGGTTATTTCTGAGATGTAGGACTGACAGTGTTAGTCACAATGGGGTGAAGGATATATTAATTGAATTTTCAGAAAATTGGAAACTTTATTTTATAAAAAAAATAATAAAATAATTTAGTTGATCAAGTACATGAGCTTTAGTATTTCCTGTAGTTGGAGTGTCCAAACATTTTTTACTGAGGACCACTCACAAAAAATAAGAAGACTGGCCCGCGTTGATTCACTTACGTCAGTGTATTAAAGTGAGTAAAACTAATCCAAAGAAGGATGTCTTTTTTTTTCATTTAGCCTTTGTTTACCCTTTATTCAACCAGGAAATAAAAGTCATTTAGATTAAACATTTCTTTTTCAAGAGTGTCCTTGCCAAGATAGGCAGCAGAACAGTTAACAAATTCAGTGATGTCGTCAACTGCAATCCTGTGCACATCATGCATACATTTTATTTACTGTATATATATTTTGATGAATATAAAACTACAACAACATACAACAATAGAGACTGCGATTCAGGGTTATCTCTGTTACTCTGAATTCTTTTCTGATCTGTTTTTATTTGCCATGTAGCCATTCACAGTAACAGCCAGGGTTAAGATATTATTCTGGCAGCCAACTGTGAAGTAAGCTGCGCGGAATTGAGTGTATCTTACCAACAAAATAAAGCTTTTTATTAATGACTCGACAAGGCCAATGGCAAATCAGTGTTAGATTTTGGGGTTGAATGGTCTGTCAAATTTGAGGGGACTCTAGTCACAAGACAAGAGCAAACTGCATGAAAATGCTAAACTTTAAGACTTACACCCCGTATCTTCTTTGTATCTCAGACCATTAGACAGAATAAATAACACAGCAAATGATTCATGTTGCTATTTTATACCATAACTTATTTGACTTTAGTTGTCTATCAAGCACAAGTTTTATAATCGAATGCAGATTAAATTTTATTCTATCTGTTGATTTTGCTGCGGGCTAACTGAAAGTGCACCATGGGCCACAGTTGGTCTCTGGGCCAAAGTTTGGACTTTCCGAAACACCTAAACAGCCCGTTAAAAAGATCATCTCTTCCATTAATGGTTTCAAACCCCTAACTTCAAACACAGTGACCTAACAAAGAATATGCTGTAGTTTGCTTGCTTTAGTAGACCATCTGCACCATTATCCCTGGTCATCACTTCATTCTGTCACGTGTTTTCCTATCCACCTTTGACATGTCCTTAAATGGGAAGACCTGTCAAAGACGGATTCCTGCTCCTGCTTCCACAAATACAAAATTTTCCCCTTTATTTTCCACAGTCCTGCAGAGCAACATGCTCCTGTGTCCCTGCCATGTTTAAAGCTGCAAAATGCCCCAATGCCTGCTGCAGCTCATTGGCTGCAGAAGTCAACAGAACCACGTCATTAGCAAAAAACAGAGATGAGATTCTGAGGTCTCCAAATTGATCACCCTCCTCTCGATGGCTGTGTGTTACGGCATAACACGTAGCCTGCATAGTTTGGGGCGTGTTAGTCTATTTTTTGCTATTTTGAGGATGCAAGTTCTTGATCATGCATGGGTATGTTCTGGGCATAACATAGATCAAAGCAATCAAAGTTTTAGCTCTCATTCCATTTAAATCAGTGTGTGCAGGGCAGGTGGTGTTTTGCTATACAGCTGTTTTAGTTGGTTGATCAAAATTTTGGATCCTCCCCTTGTATTTTGCCACTACACTTAAAGAACACACACATAGCACTGTATAAAACATAAATGCTCAGATTCTGGTGCTTTTTTCATAGAAGCATAAGAAACAATCCAAAAAATGAGTCGGACACTTTCTCCTAAACATAAAAGCTAAATCTCATTAATGATTTAAATCTCCAGTTTAAACCAGCAGGATCAAGCAGGGTTTTTATATAGAACGGACCAATGTACTAAACTTGAAATACTTGTGGGCTTTAACCAATTTATTTTCAAACTTCCTGCAGGAATCCTTTGGTCTGTTCACTGTTGTAAAACATACTGGACAGCCTGTTTAATCATCTGTTCGCAAATTTATCAGTGATATTAATTTGTATGTTGAGAAATATTAGGTAGAAGCTCTGTGTCTAGAGAAAATCTTAAGTCCTGTGCATGTTTTTTCGTTTTTTCTTGGAGTATTATGTGCGCTGGGGTGCATAAGAATAGAGTGGACTGAGCAGCACGGGCAAAAAAGCCAATGTGTTTCTCAGCTTTCCATCCAATTATGAACTTTAAACAGCTTTTTTCAACATATGCTCTTAACGGTAGATGCCTGCTGCTGTACATCCCATGTAAGTGAACCAAGTTTAGTAACGTGTGCGTTTTTGGCCTTGCAGATGTGTGAAAATCTCTCTTATGTGTCCTCAGAATAGCAGAAACACCCTGCGTCACAGACTGTAGACTTTAGACCAGGTTTATGGAGGTTTTGAAGTGCAGTCAGTTTCTATGTCCCGTAGTAAGGAACATCCCATCGTTGCCCCCAAAGACTCCTCATTTTCAGGCAAATACCACCTTGAGGATAAAAGGTAGAAGAAATGAGACAAGCTTCAGGCGCTATGTAGGGAAGACACCTGCGCTTCACACCAAAACACTTTGCACTGGGCAAACAATAGGGCCCTAAATGTCTGTCAAAAAGAGCTTCTTCTGTCATTTTAATCCCAAATCAAGAAGCATTCCAGTATTGCTTCATGTCATCAGTATGGACTAAATAAACTGTTTTGAAATGCAAAATAAAAAACAATACAGCATTTAATTAAATCTGTGATTACCTATTAAATGTAAGGAATTAATCATGATCAAAAATGCAAAACTAATGAACTGAACCAGCACTGTAGTTCTTCCAGAACTGGATTAAGCAGGTGTGACACCAGTCTGTGCCGAACCATCCATATAAACAACATTCTGTCTGCACTCGAGGCGAGCAAACCATCATCGTTTTTAACATGATCATGTCAACACTTTCAAGGGTTACTTAATGTCATGAGACTCGGGATCTGCGCGTGATGTAGCGTGACATATTCAGCCTTAATCTGTGTTTATTGTTCATCATATTTATCTTGTGTTGCAGCGCTTTCGCTCCCTGACATTGACATTCATTGCCGGTCCTGCGCAGCCCCATGAGCTATGTGAATAAACACAGCAAACACAACACCCTTGAAACGCCATAATCCCTTTTGTTTTGGTGGAGGCTCTTTTCGCTGTGTATGCAAGTGGGAAAGCCTCTCCGTCTCTCCGTACACACACACAAACACACACAAACACGCACGTGCATAAGCAGAGAGACATACAAACAAAACACCCAGGCACGAAACCAATGCACACACATACACACTCGTTCCTCTCTGCTCACTTTCCCTTTCAAAAGCTCTTATCTATTTATAGACTTTGATATGTAAACCTATGAAATCTTACCTCAGGCGAGACAATCAGGCCTGTTCTTCTTCAATCCGCTGGAATCAAAAGACAGAAAGGGGAACAAAAAAGCAGATGAGAAAAGCGAAACACAAAAGAGACACAATGTAAGAAGAGAGCTGCACAGGCCTGGTTTACTATATGGTGGATAATTACAGCCAAAGACAAGGCAGATTAGGGTGTTTTTTTTTTTTGTTTTTTTTTTTTTTTTTACAAAACGCTTCCTGAAGAGCAGACTGACGGAGGAAGCCATGTGTTTTATTTTTGAACCTCACATTGCCTCCCATCGCTTCACATTAAAGGAGCAGGATGGCGTTTCCATGCTGGTGGAGGCAGAAAGGAGGCCGTGGATCTGTCATGAGACGGTGCACCCGACGTCGAAGACGCGCTGAAATGAAGTGGACATGGAGGGGGGGAAATAAACGCGGCAGATTTACCAAATTTGGTGAGCAGCGAGTCTAACGCGGCATAGCAGTGTGGGGCATGAGAGGTCAGCTCCATTTTCTCCTGCGCTCACTGACATCATCTAAAATGGCCTGGCTGAAATTAGCCTAACCCCCGGAATGACATATCTCCCCGCATAAACCGTGTGGACGCGACGGGCGGCTGAACGTGAAATCCAAATCAACACATTGTTTTTGCGGTGTCAGATGCAGCCAGGGAATGACCATCACTCTCTGGCTCGGGGATATTTGTTGTCAAAACGGTAGCTCCGCAAACTGTTTGAAATAATCGAATCCAGCGAATCTTGACTCGTTAGGGTCATTATGCAGGCTTGACCTCGTTCTGTAGGGATGGATCTCAGCACGGCGGAGGGGAAGCGCGGGCGGACAGGGGGCTGTCTGCAGGAACACGTGGAACTTCCTCCGTCAATAAGTGTGACGCATGTTGGCTTCAGAGACGGGTGGCTGCCTGGTGGAAGAAGCACGACACCCGTTGACTTTCGAGCCCTCGACGCCTGCGGCACCAAACAAGACAACACAAATTCAGTCAATTTGAGCAAAGGAGAAACACACAATGCAGGGCTCAAGAGCACTGAACTATTGTTCTGTGGAGAGAGGAGGCCTGCAGTAGAAACTCAGGATTTTTTCTGGACAGATTATAGAAAGCACACATTAACCCTAATGTCGGTTCTTTTATTCATTTCCTTCTCTCTGCTCTTTTTCCACGTACATTGTGGTTATGTTTGATTGGATATTAGTTTTTAATTGTCTCAGTGTCATGTTATCCCTCTTATCTAGTTATCTTAACTGTAAATGCTTTTAATTGGTCTAGAAAGGGCTACCTTTTCTTACAACGCATCTTGGCAATGGAGCAACCTTGAAAAAGCTGAAAGTTGATGCACTGGTTTCATAATGCAGATTCTTGAATCACGAAGAACGTAATGACAGAAAAATAAAGATGTCTCTGTCAGGAGGACCACTGATCATTTGAGCCCTTGAAGTTGTGATTTGTTATATTTTATGACTTGTTTTTAGTTGTTTCCTTATTTGTTTTTGTTATTTGTTTTATTTTTTTATCTGATTTTGTATAGCTACTCCTTTGGCCAGATGTTCCCTATGAGAGTTAGATATTTTTAGTTTCACATTTCAATCTCAGTGTGACTATCTGGTAAATAAGGGGGATTTTTAAAAAAAAAATGTAATCTATTTTATTTCCAACTTTGCTCTCGGAGTAATTTGTGAATGGTATGCTATGGTAAATGGTAAAGTTTAGGTAAAAAATAAGGGTTTTCTTTTATTATTTTGATTTCCACATGACTTTCTGGGATTTATTATGCATTTATTTAACTTTTATGTATTTAGATTTTACACTTTTCTCTCAAATTGGTCTCCTGGTAAATTTAAGGTAAAGCATACATTTTTTCCTATTTAGTCATTTACTTATTATTTTTACATCTTAATGTGACTAACTTGTGAAATTTAGTTTTTTTTTTGTTTTTTTTGTTTTTTTTTGTCCTCATGTGACTTCCTGGTAAAATGAGATGAAAAACAGGAATTTTATTTATCTAATTATTAATTTTCTTTGATGATATATTTTACACTTCTCTCTATTTTACTTTCTGGTAAATAGTAAGGTAAAAATAAGATTTTTTATTTTATTTTATTGTTTTATTGTATTTTTTTATTCCTCATTTATTTATTTTTTATTTTCTTACATTTAAGGCCCAGTGTGACATCTTGGTAGAGTTATATATATACATATATATATATATATATATATATATATATATATATATATATATATATATATATATATATATATATATATATATATATAAAAATATATATGTGTGTGTGTGTGTATATATATATATATATATATATATATATATATATAAAAATATATATGTGTGTGTGTGTGTATATATATATATATATATATGTGTGTGTGTATATATATATATATATATGTGTGTATATATATATATATATATATATATATATATATATATATATATAGTTTCAAGTTCCAAAAACTAAAAAAACATGCAAGTTTCCTTTTTTTTCAGAACTGCAGCTTCTTTTTGTTTCCTTGGTTTCTGTTTATGCACACGTTTGTAGCCTTATGATAATAACAGATTTTCTTTACAAGTGCCTTTCATGACACTCACGCTCTGCACTATATTCAAGAATAAAAAAATAACTTTGGATAAAATCAACATACAATAAAATAAATGGTAATCTTAAGCTGTTGGATTAGTATGAAATATTCTGCATTTCAGAGACTGAGGTTTTTTACCAAATTAAGCTGTTTGACTTTACGTAAGGGCCATACGGATAGACAGTTGCAGATGACCACTCACACACACACTCACGACTCAAGTTTGTAAGGAACAATCATATTAGTTTTGTGCTACTGCACATTCCTGAGATGTTTAAAGGTGCACCAATGAAAAGTGGGTGAGTCCCTCCGCAAAGACCATATGGTGAGCTTATACTACAGAGCAACTGAAAAAATAAGGGGCATGAGTTTTGTCCTCAAAGGCCACCATTATCAACTCAAGTATAATTATAAGTACTCAATACAATACTTCATCTGTATTGCTTTGGGAGAAAAACCTTTCAGGGACTTAAGATCTGTAGCTGAAGTGCTGGTATCTCCATAAGAGTTCCCTATGAGGACAGTTTTTTTATTCACTAAAATTCACAACAACATTATTCTTTCTCACTTAATTTGAAAAGAAAGCTGACAAATGAGGATGTCCAGAATCTTTTTCACCAGATTTTTATACCAGCTGAACAACATGTGAAGAAAGTCGGCCCCCTGCAGTATCAGCCTCCTGATGAACTGTTGATTTCAGCCTTGTCTCCATCACTGTTCTGTTTTGTGTCCGATGGAAGAGGCAATCCTCTCTGCTGTCTGCCTGTGTCTCAGAAATAATAAATACACTTTTTTTAATGGCTGACTTTATGTTGCTTTTGCAGCAGAGCCGTCGCTTGGGTAGTAACACTAAAGATGCAATCACGGCGGTTGGCGGGCAGAAGATGGACGAGTGAGCGGGACAGGTGGACAGGTGAGATAAGGAGGTTTTGTGAGAGGCAGTCAGGCCTGGATTTGTGTGGCTGTCCGCTGCCGGACGCTTAATAGCTGATGGCAAGCTGTGATTGTGATGAACATTTTAAATCTCCGGTCCAGTTTACCTTGACCTTTTTCCTTCTTCTCCTCAGTTGGATCACATTTGTGGAACCTCATCTGTTGTGTGATATTAGTGTCTTTGTTTCACTCTGCACGCCACTTGGATCTCGACTGAGAGATTTATGTAATAGAGGGACTGTTTTTAGAGAAAATAAGTATGACATGTTTTACACTCAGTCTGTCAGCCTTCTCCTTTTACAAGAATTGCTGCTAAATGAACCAGTTTTCTGAACCCTGGGTTTGTGTTCTGATCCTTTTGGATGTCAGAGATTTAAAATATCTGCAATAAACCCAAAGCAAGGAAAACTAGAAAAGCACTCAGTTGTTTTCCACCATCAAAAGACACAATTCTGGATAAACAGATCCTCAGTAGTTCCAGGATCCAGACCAAATTCAGCACATACATGGAGGTTGTTATTCTGTATGAACACAACAAGTTTTGGGAACATCACATAATATTTTGATTTTATATGAATTATTGAATGTCGTCAGTAGGATTTCCCACTATAAAGTTCAATGTTTCTTTGTGATGTCAGTCTGGATCAGATCCAGATGAAATATACCTTGATGATACAGACATAGACCCCATAATATCCTGCAAAATTAAAAGCAAGTCCATAACAAAATAGAGATATGTTTTTTAAATATCGCCCATTGTAAAATTTTCTCTAAATTTATGGATGCAAATTTTTTTGCATCCATACCATGTATCACCACCAAAATCTAATCATTTCTTATTTGGGCTATTACTAGCATCTTCTGAAAATTTTAGTAAAATCTGTCCCGTACTTTTTTGCGTAATCTCGCTAGCAAACAAACAAACAAACAAACATACGCCGGCAAAAACATAATAGAGGTAATTATTGAACATTTTCTGTCGTGTTTAAAATCACATGTACATACTTCAACAGCCGAAGTATTAGTTGTTTCTTTATTGTTTCACTCTAAAAACTTTGTCTATGTATGAAAAGATCAGTTTCAAAGTCCAGCGAGGAGGACACACGTAGGAGGAGGCTGCATAGCTTTTACACCATAAACCCCAGGAATTAAAAAAGGGGCGGTTGTAAGGTGTTTTCTTTTGGAGATTCATAGCATATTTCTCCATAAACTGAGAGTTTAATATGGTGTCATGTTCTATTTGCTCCTCAACTTCCTACTAACGACATTAAAAGCAGAGAAAACTTTACTGGACATGGGGCCTCCATAGCTTTGAGTTAAAAACATAGTCGTCGAAATGAAAACACTCGCACACCACTGCTGTTAGACTGCTGAAATGCATCCAGTGTGAAACAGTGGCTGCACAGACAAGCCCAGATGTGCTCTTTCCTCTGGAGCTGCGGGTCGGCATCTAGATCAAGGTGCGTCTTGTATTTGGGAGAGGAAGCATATCCCGTAATGACATCATTATGTTGTTGTTTTTCTTCTAATTGAATTGTCTGAGCATGCATTTTCTGAAAGGTGGAGCAAGAAGAAAGTGGAGAGGACGGATTTCTATCATGGTGGGAGGCTGTAGATCCATTTAACCGTCCCAACTACAAGGGATCACTGAGGGATCACACCCTCAAGCACTAACCCTCATTTTATTTGTTTATGTCATTTGTTATATAATGGATCTTTACAGGGACAACTGTGCTTGGAAGGATACTTTTTTTGTCCATCTATAGGGCATCAGCTCAAATGTGTCTAATCTAGGGAGTTGGGCTTTTTGGATTTATTGTGATAAATCTGTTATAAGGATGATTTTAGATCACATTTGCTTAACGAAAATTCAAATTTGTCATATTATTAACTGCCATTTTGACCACTAGAGAAAATTTCGCCATGAAGATGGCATTAGTTGCTGACATGGTGTTAAATGTCTATTCATCCATCCATCCACTAGAGAAAATAATGACATCATGTCAGTCTGTTGACCAATCAGGTGCTCCCGACTTCTATATTTCTTGTTTTCTTGATAGTGTCCAATCAGGAGAAGCACAAGAGAAAAAGTCTGTCATCTGTCAGTTCCTAAGAATTAAAGAAGGAAGTGTGAGCGAGGTCGAATCTACAGATTTTATTTGGAGCAAAGCAGAATAAATGTAAATATGTTTCTTTTCATACTTTTATTTTTCCTCTTAATACCCAAAGCATCAAGAAACCATATTTAATGCAGAAAGGCTTGATCATCATTGATCTCTGTTTGATTTTTTTTTTTAATTCTGTTGAATTTAAATTGTGATTTAATTTTCTGTTTTGTCTCTGTGGTCAAACAACTTTTGATGCATCAATCTGACATAATCAGCATTAATATTCTTAAAGCCTGTCCTGAAAAATGATAGCTGTAACTTGCTCCTTGGTTTGTGGTTTTACATACACTATTGCAAGGGGGGGGGGGGGGGGGGGGGGGGACACAGGCCCCCTAAAAGATAGCAAAAAAATGGCCTGGAGTTGCAAGGGTTGTATGTTATATGATATTTGACCTTTAAAGAAACAAGCGTTTAGCAAAGACAGTGATAGGAAAGCTGCTCGTAAAATGTAGTGAGCAAAGTTAGTTACTCATGAAAAGAATCAGCTTCACTGCACTAAAGCTGCAGCCGGGAGAAAAGTAACAAGCTAAGATGCAGCAACGTGACAAAACCAGCTCACTACATCCAGGGTATTTTTAACTATTTTGCAGATATCAGCATTACTATCTTTATTATTATTTGCAGTAGTAGTAGTGTTTTTTGCACCATTATTATACATATAACAAATGCTTTTCTTCATATTTGCTGGACTGTTCTGTTTGTTTTACTTATCTATACCTGATAAAATTGTTTCTATTGCATGCCACACACTGTCGACTATAACTACACGCCCGCATGTCTGGTTACGTCATTTCCTTATCCTTTAAAGTCTTCTGGACTGTGACAGAGCTCTGCTGCTGCTCTTCCTCTCTGATAAGGGAAATGTGTAGTTTGTTTGACGCTACCGTGCTGTTTTATCAATGAAATAACGAAGCTACTCCCCAACACTAAGGAGGTGTATTATTTTGAAAAGCGATAAATGAAATCAGATTTTTTGCAGCCAGTCATTGAATGGTGGCCTGTATGTTTATGTTATATCACACCTGCTGTCACTTTTCCTGAAGAAAAATCCAAGTGTCCAGGAATTCTTCTGTCTTCCATTTATGGTCAGATTAACGATGGTCTGATTAAGAGGAAGGTAGCAAAGACATAAAGAGGAAAGATAACATGTGGCTTCAGCAGCTGCAGTTGATTCAATAATGTAAAGAGCTCCACCTACAAAAACAAACTTAATGCACAGAAAACCCCTCAAACAGCATCCCAGCGTTGGACTGGAGCCATACTGTAGATGAAAGTGATCTCCTTTTAGTGCAGCATCATATGTCTTCTAAATGATGATGGAGATAAACTACAAGCATCTCACACAATGTTAAATGCGCAGCATAATGTGAAACAACTGCTCCAAGTAGTGCAAATAAGTGGTTTGAATTTTTAAGTAATTGTCTGAGATGTAGAACACGTCTGTACATTTTTCACTGCGTGCAGCGCTCCGTCTCTGGCTGTTTAGCCTCTCAGAGAGTGATCGATGCTCTCTGGCCCACTCTGTGATGAAAGAGTCATCCTTTTGTTTGCGATCGCTGGCGGATTTGAGCGAAGTTTGATGGATGTGGGTGGACTTGTCACACGTGGGTGTTATCTCTTTGTTGTGTGAAATGGAGACAAAAGGAGAGGAGTGGATGAGAAGACTGTGATTTTTATCTCTGAAGTGCAAAAAATGTTTCTCGGCTCAACACGGGAGGGAGTGGGAGAGAGATTAGAGCTGTTGAGGAACCAAAATAGATTGATCAGATAGCACGATAAGAATAACCGAGGGCTTTGTTTGTTAATTCTCGTTGCCTTTTTTACTCTCCCTGTGTTGTGTTTAACATTTCCCTGATCCTCCCCTTTTGTTTTACCTCAGCATCCTGCTATTTCATGAGCGGTAAATATGGAAACGTCTGTATTTACACCTTGTAGTAATTAGGCTCCTTGCCTCCATAGATTAAAAAAGAACCTAATTAGGAATATTATTGTTTTGCTTGGCTCCACACCTGCTGCAGCCTGCATGTGTGTCTGAATTTGGGTTTGTGTGTTTCCCCGGGCTCCAGGGCTTAAATGACTCACTGAGGGGAGTCAGACATGGCCTCCCATGCAGGCCAAGGAGGGAGCACTCCTCAGATTCACCTGGGTTTAATCCCCATAAGGGTCAGGTTTAAGTCTGCTCCCTTGTGCTGACACAAAACACCTGTGGTACATTTACTTCTCGAGAGCATTGTTCCTAAAAAGGCCCCACAGGAGCCCAACAACACGTGTGCTTGTGGGAGGTCTGTTTGTGTTTGTGTATTTATGAGAAACTAGAACAACTGTCCGGTGCTTATATGCCACTGTAAGGTGTACAAGAATTGTTCAGTGAGAGTGAAGGTTCAAGAAGAAGAACCAGCATGTTTTGAAATGTGTTTATAGAGATCTTTTTTTAAGGTGAAAGTGCATTTTTGTATTTAGATTTGAGGCACAGTGACCTTGACCTCATGCCTCAAAATTGAATTCAGTTGATCCTTGAGTCGGGGTGGCTGTTTGTACAATGTCAAAAGAAAAACCCTAAAAGTGTTCTTAAGATATAATGTTCACAAGCAATGTGTGACCTTGGAGCCTATTAGCAAGGTCTTTGGCTTAAAGGGTTAGTTTGCTTTTTTGAAGAGGGATTGCTGGAGGCCCATGGCACTAGTAAATATGATTGCCAGTAAAGGAACCTGCAAGCTTTGTCCCTTGAGGGGAGATATCTGGGGTCAGACAGTAGTCGGTACGTAGCAGTACAAGGTGCCACTGAAAGCGTTGTAATTAACTCACTTATAGGGTAGAACTACTTAAACAACTTTGTTTGCTCAACAATACAGAAAGATTCTTTACAGCATTCAACTTTTCCTTGACAAAGCCTCTGTGTTTAGGACTTTAGCACATTGGGATGAAAGGGCTACATATCCCTCTGCCATCATCTGGTCAGGTTGTCGAAGGAACAACAAACACTTGCTTCACTAAAACTAAACTAAAAAAGAACAGATTTGACTCACGTAACGATGACATGCCGTTGGTTGTGGGTACAAGAGGATATCTATATGGACCGGAGTACACGGAGGAAAAACTTTAGAGATGGACCTTCGGGTAGAAAGAGGAATGGAGAACAGAGGAGCAGGACAGATCACAAGTTACCTGATGCTGCAGATGCATGAACTATGAGCCCATGTCCATGAACCAGGAGGCCCATTACAGTCACGAGTGGGACTAAGTAACACGGCTTCTCCCGGACCTCTCATTGGAGCTCTTTTATTTCAATAAGCCTTCAAACTGCTGTTGTGGCATAGTCTCGATCGGTAACATGGGCACTGCAAACACAACGTGAGAGGTGAGTCCTGATGTCCGTATTTACACAACAAGCCATTTTTAGCAATTTATATTGGTTTGTACTCCAGTGACCGCTACCTGCAGCACTCCGACCTGATCTGATGAGGGGAGTTGCTGCCAGAGGGATGGGTAGCCATTTGTAGCATCACAAAATAGCTCTAGACACAAGCTTTGTTGAGGAAAAGTTAAACTCTGTAAAGAACGTTACTGTAGCGTATTGCTGAGCCAATTTCATTTTTTAAGTAGTTTTAACCTATAAGTGGGTTAATTACGAGGCTTTTGGTGGCACCATGTACTGCTATGTACCAGCTAGCATCTGCCCCAGATATGTCCCCCAGGGACAATATTCTGTGCCTACGTTGATATTTGTGCAAAGTTTGAAGAAAATTCCTCAAAGTAATAGACATGGAGCCCAGTGGCATTGTCCTTTGACCTATTACATCTGATACATTTATCAGAAAGCCAGAGAAGACATTGGGACAGAATCTAAGAAAAATTCGTTAAGGCATTCTTGACATATCAAGTCCCCTAGAAAGGGATGGAAATGAGACCCAATGACAGTGACCTTTGTCCAACAACCTACCAAATTTAATGAGGTTATTCTTGTGTCAGGGTGAATATTTGGCTAAAGTCTAAAGAAAATATTGCTTTCTAAATAACAAAATTCTTAACAATCCATGTTATGGCCATGAAAATGTACTCATATTCCTGGAGAGAGGGGTGTCTGCACAATATTAAGATCTACTCAATTAGCTTTGTAGTCCTTCTGGGAAAATGGAAAACTTAATGCACTGTCATATTATCAATCAATCAAACTTTATTGGTATAGCACATTTTACACAAAATCTTGTAGCACAAAGTGTTTTACATAAGAAGAAGAAATAAAATAAAATTAAAATAAAATACAAAACCCCACCCACCCTTTCAATTCACATACAGCACACACACTTACTTACACAGACACACAAAGACATTAAGTGGAGATTCTAACAGAAACAGAATTAGAGGACTAAGGAAACGCCATCTTGAATTAAAAATGAGGAAACACAGGAGCCAAGACTGAAATGACAACAAAACAATCATGATATGAAGTTGGATAAAAATACTATAGGGAAAATGAATTAATTAAATAAAATAAATTTTATAATAATATTATAGTAAAATGGAATAGCCAACCACCAAATGCATAATAATATCTGCTTAGGTAGGATAATGAAAAGAAAACTGATTAACAGAGAAAAAATCTGAACAATAAATCTAAATAAATAGATTAGAAGAAAGAGTAATAACAAATATAATCAGCTAAAAGCCAGACTAAAAAGGTAGTTATTGAGTTGAATTATGTTGTATGTTGTTTTGCCACAGGTTCACATCAGCCTGTACTTAGATAGAAATGTCTGCAAGAATATCAGTTATTGAACATACACAACAGTTACCTACACCAAAAAAAGTTTTTTTTGCAATTGCTTTCTAGTTCCTTTAAACAACTGATCTGTCATCCTATTTATTTGCTGTTTAAAACCTCATAATATCCTAAAGATACTGGGCAATGTCCTTGAAGGGCAATGTCCTTGAAGGGCTGATTCTGAAAAAAGATTTCTGAGGTTGAATTTTGACAGTGCTGTATCTAAGCTGACCCCGTACCCTCAAGGCTTCATCAAAGCCAAGCCCCCCACTCACAGGCACAAGCATGGGGCATGTGGAAACAGAGAGGGAGGGAGGGATTTGGTTGGCTGTATAAAACAGGATCTCTGGGCAGTGATTGGTTGAAATACTTACAGGCTTACAGCAGCTTCAGATAATGGCGTAGTGAGGTCTGTTGTACTTTGACGAGGGATGCTTTAAGGGCAAAAGAGGCCACCCTGGAAAGCAACATGAGAGAATAGTGACACCATACAGTCTTGGGGCCCTTAGTGGATCATACAACTTTGAGGGTCAGTATTTGGACAGGGCCTGTATATCAGAGTGGATGGAAAGACCTTTAATATAAACACCACTGAAAATGTCTCTGTTTCTTTGGCTAATGTCTGCACAGAGGCCTAAAATTTGCTGAGCCACATGTTGGTGCTCATGCATACTCTGCGAAGACATGACTGTACATTTCCACAGACGTGACGAATCATAGCAGACAGCTCAAATTACTTTTATGACTTTACTCTATCATCCTGAATTTGCCGCCGCGACTCTTCGTTTTTCCTCTAACCATGTAACCTTTTACTCAAACCTGACAGATGTGGAAGTAATGATGCCTTCTACAAGCGAGGCCTCGTCATCGTCTACAGCCGCAAGTCTGCGAAGGCGCCATCACTACCTGAGGGCTCTGATAGAGATGATTTCAATTCTTCTCAGCCGTTTAATGATGGATGAACCTGCAGCTGCGGGAGCATTTGACAAGCCGCTGTCGGCTGTGACAAGCCGGGGACTGAGTGAATGAAGGAAGGGAAGGAAAAGCAGAAAGAAGCAGATACACACATGGCGACAAGGAGGAGACATGCCACAGATGACGGCAGATGGAGTGAAGGAAAAAAGCTCACCATTCAATCTGTAGCATTGACAATATGGTGTCAGCCCCCCCTTTGCTGACAGGCTGGCAGGTGGGCTGCTGCTGTCTGTGTCACTGCCTGTGAGATCAGGGCCGACATGCAGAGATTCCCAGACTTCTGGTTCTGTTGCTTCTGATTGCATTCGAGGCCGAAGTGACACATGAACTCACGGTGGCACTTGCACACACATGCGATCACACACACATACTAGGCGGGTGTAAAGTTACATCGCCTATCGCTAATTACCGCCACGGAGCCAGCATTCGGAGAAGGGGCTCCAAATTACACGGCTCAACCACAACAAGGGCGATGTGCCCAGGAGTCATTTGTCAGACTAATTATTTGTCTTGGGCTTGTAATTGCAGTGAGAACAGGTACTCAGGTAATTGTGTGGTAAGCTGCAATGTTAAGTGATGCTTTCCCTCCATTTCAGGCGAGATGAAAGGAGTTAAAGAGTGCCGAGCTGAAATACGTTCTTCAGTCTGGCCTCCCAGTCACACATTGAGGCTAAAAATATATGTTGCAGATGAGTCTCTGCTTTTTGAGAGGAAATGAAGAGCACCTTGATGTTAGGATCATCAGCACGGGTAATGGCTCTCTCCATTAGGCAGGCCACTTTTTCAGCATATGTAAATAATCAAGTCCCTGGTGTATTCTGCATGATAAGTTCATTGAAGAGACACTAAACCCGACAAACACCTTTAAAAACCTGTGTTTTTGTGTGTTTGGTAGTAGTGCTGATGAGTTAGTTTGCAAATATAACATTTGATCACAAAGTCTTTAACCTTGAGACACAGACCTAAGCAAAAACTGATAGGGCAAGGTTATTTTCTTGCTGTGACTTTGAAATAACAAGTTTGATAATTTCATATTTCAGGTATTTCTTGAAAACTGTGCTGCCCAAACTGTAGACTTTGGAGAGCATTCCAGTAAATAAAACCATAAGCATAATCAAAATTACTTTTTAAATTATCATAAACTGCTGAATTGCATTTTTCAAGTCCTAGAACTGACATGAGCCAGCAAGGAAGTCTAACTTACATGTTAACTTTTATCACTTAAATTATTAGATGACAGGATTGGTGCCACATGCCAACTATGGACGTTTCGTTAAATATCCCACTATGCTGCTTGTTTCCTGATTTTAATAATTTATCCACACTTTTAGGCCCCGTTTACACAGAAACATTTTCCTGAAAACGCTGTAGCGTGCATGCCAGGCCAGTAGAAGTAGAAGGCGATGAAGGTTTGTAGAGAAACAGCGGTGTTATAACACACGTGTGCTTTCCGTAGCAAAGATGCAGGAGTTTCTTGTCTGGACAAAAAATCTGTCTGGATATTTTTGTCTGGATAACAAACCGAGCATGGTAAGCCGCACACATGTTGCTCGGTAGACGGCCAAAGCTGTTGTTGTTGTTGTTGTCGTTGTTCCTGGTATGCGTGCCCAGCCTTCATGTGTTCTGTGCTTTAAAGGCATATGATGTTGATATGAATGACATGAGGATTTGATGATGATAATGATGGTAACTTCTGATACTAACTTCTGAAGGTTTTCTGTCAATTGCTTGGTTTAAAATAAAAAATAATGCTCTGCCTCTTGCACTACATATCAGCACCTGTGTCCAACCTAGCTTGACGCAGTTTATTGCACTTACAGATGCAGCTGCTTCAATTTCCCCAGACTTGAAAAATCAAATTCTTTATGACTCTTTCAAAATAACTAAAAATATAACTACATTACTTTGGACTCTGCTGACACAGAAAGTGTTTCACTGTTTAACCCGACAGCTGCTGTTTTTCTGCTTTGATCAGGTATTTTCTGATTCTGATTGGTTGGTCAGTTAACCAATCAGAAAGCCAACAAATGTTCAATTAGTGTCCTTGGTTCCCAAACACGTATTGAGTGTCCTTAAAAGGAAAGGTGATGTAACACAGTGTAACACTGTGCCAGCTTTTTTGGAACATGGTGCAAGCATCAAATTCAAAATGAGTGATTATTAGCAAAAAGCTGATCAGTTTGAACATTAAATATCTTGTTTTTGTAGTATATCTAATTAAATATAAGGCAAAAAAGGATTTGTATCATTGTATTCTGTTTTTATTTACGTTATGCTCATTGTCCATGCCTCATTGGTGCTTGGGTTTGTAAGTTTGAAATGAATTTATTGTATTGGCGTAATCTTTATAAAGAGTCTCATAAAAAGCACACACTTCAATGTATTTTGGCCTTTTTTAACCATGCTTCATTTTAAATAACATGCTAATATAATAAAGACATTTCTAACTATGATGTATTACAAGATTTCTGCCCCTTCTGTTTATTTTATTTTTTTTTTTTACAGCTGATGGCGCTTGTTAAGAGACTTTTTTGAAATTCCAGGGTAGAAGCACCTTGGTTGAAACTCTTATGGTTTGTTAGTCTTCATTCATATTGTACATTCAGCTTCGGTACGACACTAAAGCAGACTAGTTGAAGTCAGTCGAAAGTCTCATATCTGTGAGCAATAGTTGTGGTAATTCAAAGGAGCACATCTCCACTCTGTGCTGTATTATGCAGCAGTGTACAAATATAAACACACAGGCCGCTGTCTTTTTCAATGATGTTTGGCTCACTAGCTCTGTCACCTATCATCATAATTATGACCACGCGCTCTCTCTTATTCTTATTTTTAAATGTGTATCCCATGATTCCTCACTGAGGTTACGCAGGGCCGACTGGACATGATGTCAGGTTGAATATTATAATGAGCCAAAAATAAATAACTCATCGAGAAGTATAAACAGAAGAATTTTTGTATTTGCCCTGAATCCAATAGCAGCCTTCCTCCCGCTGTCTGTAAGACTTGTCTGATCTGGACGATGGTCACTGGCGTCCTCCGTGTCTCTGCCTGACGAGCAAATCAGTCTCACCACGCGATTGTCTCCGGTCGTCTTGTAATGCTGCTCCTGTGCAAAGATATCGCCCAGGGGTCTCCTCGTTCTTTTGTGTCAGAGAACACGCAAGCTCTTGAAAAGGATCCATAACTATCAGTGACAGTCGTGGCTGAGCGTGGCCGGCTCCCTGCAGGAAAAGGCCACTTCTACATGAAAAGGTAGAGACATAACAGAGCCCTCTACCTCCCTTACCTTGATCTGACACACTGTGTGGCCTGGTCATGTCTCCAAGATGTGTGCTGGACAAAGTCAGAACAGTTTGGCATTATTATTAGTCCTTTTTTTTTTTTACTTTGATTTAAATAAAGGTATTTTTTTAATTTCTGATACTGGTTTATTAGTTAAGATTTCATTTTCTAAGAATGAGTGGTGTAAGGAGGTGAAAAAGGGCCCAAGTGCTGTCTATAGTGGACGGCCCTTGGGTTTTAAAGATAGGTGGCACAAATAAAAACACATATGCACAACATATTCACACACAGCTTTTTTTTTTACATAATAAGGTAAAGACTGACAACTTTACAACAAACACACACTAAGAGGTAACTATCATGGCATCTCTGGGCGTGTCTTTATGGCGATTGTACCTGTGAAAAGACATGATTTGTTTATTGTTACTGAGAACACAAAATGTTACTTTAGAGACCGCTGCATAGGCTACCTAATTATGTTCTGTTTCTGTATCAGGGTGGCACGGTGGTGCAGCAGGTAGTGCCCGTGCCTCACAGCAAGAAGGTTGTCAGTTTGGGGGCAGCAGTAGCTCAGTCCATAAGGACTTGGTCTGGAGACCGAAGGGTGGCCGGCTCGAATCCCGAGCGAACCATGTTTGGAAGTTGGTTTGGTGGCTGGAGAGGTGCCAGCTGACTTCCTGGGCATTGCCGAAGTGCCCTCAAGCAAGGCACTTAACCCCCCAAAACTGCACAGAAGTGCTTTTTCAGGAGCAGCAAACCATCACTCCGACAACTCTCCATTAATGCATGATCATAGGACCTGTTTGTGCATGTGCATGTGTATTTCAGCCTCTGTGTGTTTGTCATGTCTACAACAGAGTGTAAAGAATCTGAATTGCCCGTGAGGGATTAATAAAGTATGTCTTCTTCTTCTTCTTCTTCTTCTTCTTCTTCTTCTTTAGTTTGATCCTAGAGTCTCTCTGTGCATGCGTGGGTTCTCTCCAGGCACTCTCGCATCCTCTTACAGACCAAAAACATGCTCATTAGGTTGATTGCTGACTTCAAATCACCCTTAGGTGTGAGTGTGGATGGTTGTCTGTCTCTCTATGTGACCCTGCGATTGGCTGGCGACTGGGTCAGGATGTACCCTGCTTTTTGCCTAATGTCTGTTGGGATAGGCTCCAGCACCCTGTGACCCTGAAAAGGATAAGCGGTATATATGATGGATGGATAGATGGATGTTTCTGTACCTCATTCACATTTTGTGCTGCTTATGAAGGACTTTAACTATCCTCCAGATTCTGTCTGTTCTGTCATCCAAACTCCCCCTCCTGTTACTCCATCCTCCAGCTTCTGCAAGAGGGTGGCCAAACATGACATTTACTTGTTGATAAGAGATCCACTGTCTTCTTGGATCTGCATTGCTGTTTACTTCTCTTTTTTAAAACTGAAGACACTGGTCAACAACAACTGCATGGGGTGTATTCACTAAACAGCAAACCACAGTTTCTGTTTCCTGGATAAATTTTAGATATTGAGGGTAAATGTTCCTGATAGAGGACTTCCTGATTTACCTTTTTGAATGATTCTTCTATGGCACGAATTTTTCCTTGATATGAAAAGGCTTGTCTTCTGTTCAGTACATGCAGATCATGGAGTACACTTTTTTTTTTAATGAATAGAAAGTAAGAAGTGAAGGGGGGGGAGGTGACAGTGGGGCGCTTGTATTCTTATGCTCATTGGTATCAACTCATCAACTTTAGTTTTGTTAAGCTGAGAGCCTTCTGGTGCCATATTTTGTACATACAATGCTTTCACAGCCATGTCAACAAATGACTTTTCTAACATTCATTTGTTAAATGTAAATGTTATAAGAAAGACAGAATCCTTCCCATCATGCTATCTTTATAACATCATGTCACTAGTGCACAAACCTAACTTGTCTTAACACCAGATAATCTATACAACTTATTATAGCATGGGCATTTTATGCTGTCACTAAATAAACAAAATCAAATGTTCTTTTACACTTCAAAAAACTCTTGTGTACCTTAAACCACATATTCTGCTTTCCTTGGCTTTTTATTGAATTTAACCATGGTAATCCATATTTTAAAAACAATAATCCAACATAAATTGCACTTTGTTACTTAAAAACTAAGCTTCACAACCTTTAGTTTGCACATGGTTTAGAGAAAGTAAACCTAAAAATGAAGTATCAAAGTATAAAAAAGGGACAAAGGTTTTAACTGCCACAGTCAGCAATCTCATTCAAACTGTAACAGGT